>PVLC010046564.1:0-11382 GCA_004027655.1 Graphiurus murinus | reverse complement strand
GCCTTCTTCAAGGAGCCCAGCACCTGGCCACCCCTCCCATGAGACCCTTGCCAAGCAGAGACTGCCCCTCTTTACCCTGAAGGTAGAACAGGTTTTCAACATCACGAGCCCCTTCAGAGGGGGCCTGGGTGAGGGGGCGCAGGAAGTCCCGGTAGCCCTTGAGCAGACAGGCCATGAAGCGCAGGAAGGCTCCTTGGACTTCTCGCTCGAGGCGGGCCCGGCGACCACACACAGCCTCATAGTCAGTCAGCAGGAATTCCAGGGATGCCTCCTCCTCAGGTCCAGTATAAGCTGAGGACCAATGCAGCTTAAGAGTCAGAGCCGCACTGCAGCTCTCACCTCACCTGCTCTTCATGCCGAAGTCTCCATCTCCACCCCGGCCTCTGACAGCTCATACCCATAAGCAGCTGAAACCTGACCTCTAGGTACCAGCTTCAGATCTCCTGGGCAGGCAACAAGCTCAACCTTCCTGACGTGCACAGGAATGCTGCTATATCTCCCTGCAGCTTTAAATGGAATTTGAACCCCCTCACTTCCACCAAATCCTAACTCCTCTACCTTCAGGATGTCTAGCTCCCCACCAACCTCCTCATACTGAAGGTTTGAGGCCAATGACAGCTCCCAGCCTCCCGCTCCCTCCCAGTCTCCTCACTCTGGTCCAGTTGCTGGTACAGGTTTGTCAGTGTGGCCAACAGAACCTTGTAGGGTCTGCGGGGCAAGGTCCGAGGGGAGAGGGGCTTCTTTTCCTCTGTCCTAAGAGAGAAATGCCAAGAGTAAGGATGACAGGGCAACTTGCAAGCCTCTCCTACTTGTTTTTTGGTACTGAGAATTGTACCCAGAACATTCTACCTCTGAGCCACACCCCAACCCTTTTCAGTTTTTATTTTTATTTATTTATTTTGGTGGAGGGATTGAACCCGGGGCATTCTACCTCCAAGCTACAACTCTGGCCCTATTTTATTTTTTATTTTGAAACAAGATCTGAGCCGGGTATAATGGTATATGCCTGTAATCCCAGTACTTGTGAGGCTGAACTAGGAGGATAGTAGGTTCAAGGACAGCCTCAGCAAGTAGTGACTCTCATCAACCTAGTGAGACCCTGTTTCAAAGTAAAAAAAAATTAAAAATTGGGGGAGGGGCTGGGGATATAGCTCAAAGGTAGAATGCCCCTGGGTTCCATCCTCAGTACCCAAAAAAAAAAACAGTCTCACTAAGTTTCAGAGAGCATCATTAAGTTGCTGAGCCTGGCTGCGAACCTTGAATCTTCCTGACTCAGCCTCCCAAGTACTAGGGTTACGGGCATGCCCCATTGTGCCTGGCTTGTCTCCCCTTCTCTTTGCCTGAAGCTCCTTTTGAGCTGATAGCACCCCCTACACCATGCACGCTCACCTCCCGATGACCCAGCCCCTTACTGGAAGAGTGTGTTGGTATCCAGGTCAACACAGATGACATCGGCAGGGGGGTCATGCAGATCGAAGTAGCTGGAGTGGATGCCCACAATGAAGGGCACTGGGGCGCTCAGCACGTCTGCCAGCACCAAGGGGCACAGCGGAATGTAGGGGCACTGCCAGTGCAGCGGGAAGATCATCTGGAACACCAGGGAGCAAGAGCCAGTGAACAGGCTGGGGCGGCAGCAGGGAATGCAGGAGAGAGAAGGCATTGGCCTCGGAGAGGTGACGCCTGCTGAGAGAGACTGAGAGCTGATCTCCAAAGAAGACCTTGTCCCTGAAGGCTCTACCCAGGGAGAGGGACCGAGGACGCCCCCAAGGACGGAAAAGTGAGGGGAAGAGTCCAGGGACAAAGGGAGGGGGCACTAGACAGAGCGGCACTCACCGAGACGAGGGCCTCACAGACGCTGGTGAGCAGGTCCGGCCGCAGCGAGTGGACCAGCAGTTTGTGTTCAGTGAGCACAGCCAGCAGCAGTGTGATCGCCAGCTCAGGGCCCAAGCTCTGCAGCAGCTGCAGGAAGCTGGCACCACTGTGGGCAATGCAGGGTGGGGCGCAGGTCAGCAGCAGACCCTGGACACTCTTCCCCAGCCACCTGGGCCCGGCCTGCATAGACTTCAATAGCTGTACCCACCTACCCGGCACCTACCATATCAGCCTCATCAGAGGTCCCCTCCCCACAAACTGGGCACATACCTGAGGGGCAGAGGGGAGGATACAGGCTGACAGAGGAGCAGGTTATCATAGGGAGACATCTGGGAGAGCAGAAGAGCCTGGGTCAGGATATGGACGGCTGGCTCCTGCCCCCTCCCCTCCTCCCACCTAGCCCAGCCCCACACTTGGCTCTCACCTGCACTAGGATGCGGGGTCTCTGTGGGGAAGGGAATGGGACGTTGTGAATGAAGTGGGAGATGTGCCTGGGGAGAGAGGGAAGTGGGTGAGGCAGGCCCCTCAGTGTACCACTGTCCTACCTCCACCTCATGTTCACACCTCCCTCTCGAGTGTTCAAGAATCTTTTTTTTTTTTTTTTTTTGCGGTACTGAGGATTGAACTCAGGGGCATTCTACCTCCGAGCTATACCCCCAGCCCTATTTTTTATTCTTTATTTTGAAACAGGGTCTCACTAAGTTGCAGAGGGCCTCACTAGGTAGCTGAGGCTGGCCTCGAATCCAGATCCTCTGGTCTCAGCCTCCCAAATGCTGGGATTACAAGCATGCGCCACCACACCCGGCTGTGCTCAAGAATCTTATTCCTCCCTGAATCCCGCTTTGAGATCTACATCAGCCACCAGAGCGTCCATTACACATAGAACTCATGCAAATAAGAAAAAAGAGACCCCCGCTAGGCACACCCAGCCCTGGTCAGGACCCAATTAGCAAGTGCAGACTGGACTTCAGGCTCTGCTTACCCCTCAGTCAGTGAGGCTTCCTCTAAAAGACCAACTACAACCACATAGGGCAGCCCTGGCCCCTCCCACGTGCCCAGCCCACCCTAATCTCCCCCATCTCTTCTGGCCTCCCCTCTCCCTCCTAACTCCTTCCCAGAGTCAGAGGAGGCATGCTCACGCTTCCAAGGGCAGGCGGTGGGGACCCGAGACAGAGTAGCGGTACAGGAAGGTAAGGAAGGCCCGGAAGGCTGGGAAGGCAGGCCAGCGTGACAAGACTGCAATGGCGCGCCGGCTGCGCACAGCTCGGCCCCCTAGCGCCCGGCCACGCTCCACGGCACTCAGCAAGCCCAGCGCCCGTGCCTGCCGCTCCGATAGCCTGGCCCTCGGGAACGCCTCGTAGAACTGCAGGGCGGCACCGTACACCTGGCAGGGCAGAGGGGCAGTCAGGCCAGTTCGGCACAGCCCAGACCCCTTACCACACTCCAGGCACCCACCTTGTCACCAGCGGCACCCGTGAGCACAAAGGTGGAGAAGACGGGCACTGGGTACTTGGTCTGTGCGGGCCAGCACTCAATAGTGGCCCCCATGGGCAGGCAGAAGACCGGCACGGACTCAGGCAGCGGGAACGTCTCATTGTCCTCCTCTGGGTAGCGGCCCAGGAGCTCTACACCCATACCCCAGCAGAGTGGGGAGCACCCAAAAGGAGGAGGGTCTGTCAGACTCCCAGGAAGGGCCAAGTAGCAAAGAGGAAATGAATTCTGGGACTAAAGGTACCAGCCAAGAGGCACCAGGGCAGAGGGGGCAGAGGGTCGAGGGGTAGGAAGCACATGGGGGCCACTCACCTGCCTCATACACCAGTGTGTTGGCCTTGGCCAGGCCCACCTTGTAGCACAGGTACACCGCAGGGCCCCACTGCCCGGAAGAGAGAAGCAGACACACACAGCTAACAGAGGTTTCTGGGGTCCATCTCCTTTCCAGTACTCCTAATTAGTCTTTTGTCTTCAGAGCTCCCACTAATTCCAGTTCCCTAAGGCCAGAGTCCCCCCTCTGGCCTGCCCCTGGTATCAGAGGCCTTGGTCCCTGAACACACTTTATGCCCAGGGTCCACACCCTGGCCCCACTCACCATGCCAGGGTTGAGGTTTCGAGGCAGGCGGCAATAGGTGTGAGGAGTGCCCTCGCCCTTGCTGGGCAGCACCAGGCACAGGTCAGTGATGCCCAGGGCGTGCAGTCCTGCCCCCTCTGCTGCCCGCCGGTAGGTGAGGTAGGTGCGAGGGTGCCCAGGGCCTGGAGGGGCCAGGTTGGCTGAGTGGCTGTAGGGTGTCGTGTCGAGCACTTGGAAGCCAGCCTTGGGACGCTCTTTGCCTTCATATAACACCCTGGGCTCAGAGCACAGAGAGATGTTAAGAGGACAGGATGAAGGAGAAAGATCCCCATCCTGCTAGATCTGCCCAACTAGTCCCCTAAACCTGTCTTGCACCATCAGGTCAGCCTTGTTGAGCCGCCCCAATAGCAGGGCCTGCCTCTTACGGTGGAATTTTTTTTTGTGTGTGTGGTATTGGGGGTGGAACTCAGGGGCTTCTACCTCTGGGCTGTACCCTCAGTCCTATTATATTTTTATTTGGAAACAAGGTCTCACTAAGTTGCTGAGGGTCTCACTAAGTTGCCAAAGCTGGCCTTAAACCTGCAATCCTCCTCTGTCAGCCTTCCAAGGACTGGGATCACAGCCATGGGCCACTGTGCCTGGCCTTGGCTCTACTTCTTGGTCAGTAACAACCCCATTTGCTTTCCACGACTCAGCCTCCTGAATAAGTTCTAAGAGTTGACTAGTCTCTCATGTGGGTTATCTCATTTACTCTTCTCAATCAGCCTATGAAGTCATTATCCCCATTCTACAGATAAGGAAACAGGCTTTCCATAACCTGCCCCCATCAGCAGCACTGAGAGACCAAGTATAGAGCTTTAGCCTCTGCTGCTCCCCTTCCCATGGCCCTGCCCTGAGCCCCACTTCTGCCTCCACCTCTCCCTATCTTACCCATGGTTCCTCCCAACCTCCCCCAGTGCCAGCATGGGTAGGGGCACACACCCCAGCTCGACGAGAGGGGGCTTGTCACGGCCCCTGCGGTAGCAGATGACCGGCTGAGTTCCACCCAGGAGCCCAGCACTGAGTTCCAAGGGGTGGCCCCCAGCAGAAGCCTGGATGCACGTGTAGCCCTGAGGCACCTCCTCGCCCAGTGCCCGGGCGATGACTGCCACATCTGTGATGGGCTCAGCTGGCCGGAGAGGCCGCAGGGGCCCGCTGGCTTCAGGAACCCATGCTTCCTCGGGGATGGGTGCTCCGTTCCCTGCGAGTCCAGCTACCACGAAGTAATCCACCAGCCGGGGGGGCCGCTCCTCCGCCATGGCCCCCCCCTCGCTCACTGCATCTGGAATGGTCAGGTAGGGGAAAGATGGAGCAAGGGAGGCTGGCATTGCCATGGCAACCACGGTTCACCCTCCCCCTCTCCTTGCTGCACTCTTCTTCCTAGTCCTTCCAAGGAAAGCCAGGATCAGTGGTCAGCCAATCCTGAACTCTCCCACCTGTGACATCACCAGGTGCTCACAGCCCACCAGAGCCCCTTAAAGAGACCAGACCCCTCCCACTTAGAAGTTCCATCCCCTCCTCAAAGAACCCAAACTCCACTCCACTCCACAGTTAACCCGGGCTCTGATATCATATTGCTGGAGCATTCCTTTTTTTTTTTTTTTGCAGTACTGAAGATTGAACCCAGAGGCATTCTACCCGAATCGTCAGGTTCAGCCTCCCAAATGCTGGGATTACAAGCGTGCGCCACCACGCCCAGCTCCCCAGCCCTATTTTTTATTCTTTATTTTTGAAACAGGGTCTCAGTAAGTTGCGGAGGGCCTAAGTAGCTGAGGCTGGCCACCAACCTGCGATTCTCCTGTCTCAGCTTCTCAAGTACTGGGATTACAAGAGTATGCCACCATGCCTGGCTAGAGCATTCATTTTAGAGGGCCCAGCCTTCCTCACTCCTCACATACACAGTCACAGAGACCACAATATCTTCTGTAATGGTCTGCAATGACATCATTCATCTGGCCACGACATCATACGACCTTAGTCTAAGGGTTTCTGGCGTTACTGCTCTACTTATGACATCATAGGAACCTCTAGATCCAGCTAATGCTCTTAAAGAGCCCAGTCCTGAGTTTTTAGAGCAGCCTATAGGTTTCTAGGAAGCCTCACCACACCCAAGCTTTGGTGTCTTTTCCCCAGACTAAAATGTTCTTTTTCCTAGCTTAACTCCACCAGCCTGGTCAAGCAACCAGTGCCCTCCCACCTCAGGGATCCTTAGGTATCTCCAGTGAGGTTCAAAGAGGCTGTGGGAGACAGTTCCTGCCACCCCACGCCCAATGCCGTGGAGCTACAGAGCCACAAGACAGAATCAGGCCCAGAACAATCTTTCAGTAACTGTCTCACCTGCCTCCATGGACCAACCCAGGAAAGCAGGAGCCCCAGGGTGCAGAAGCTGGGAAAGATCGTGGTGGGTGGCTTGCTTGCGGCAGGGGCCAAAGCTGGGGGAGTGCTTCAGAGGGGAAGGGAGGTTACTTCCCGAAACAGTGTAGGGGAAGCTGCCGCTCAGCAGAAGTCGGCCTATGGGTGTGTGTGGTGGCGGTGGTGGCAGAGGGGGATGGGGGCGGGTTGAAGGCGCCAGCACTGCATCGTGATAAGTGGTAACCTCAAACCAAAGAACCTGATCTAGGCACAGGAAGCTCCCAGCTGCTCCAGGATGTACAGTCCTATTTAAACTCCCACTCTTCTCCAGAGAACCCGGAGCAGGGGAATCTCCTGGAGCCAAGCTGCCTCTTTCCTTAGCCCGGCTCTGGACACTCATGCCCAAACCCCAGCTAAATTTAGCCTCCATGTCTGGAAGGTGAAGCCAGAAGTCAGCGTCAGCCTCCTGATTTAACTCCGGAGCACAGCCCTCGATCTCACCCACTGCAGGCGAACGGGAGCCCCATACCCAAGGCGGCGGGCAGAGGTCATTAGGTGGGACCATCCCCCGAGCGACTTGGTGTATCCCAACCGCGGAACCTACGCACCGGGGCCGGCCTCCCTAACCCGTCCAGAAGCCGCTCCTACAGAGGGCCGCCCTTTCTCTCTGGGGAATGTCACGGGCTCAGGCGCCACTCCGGGTCCCGAAGCCCACTAGCCCGGCGACAGGAAGTTGGGGCTGGGGCTGGGGCTGGGGCAGAGGGCTCGTCGAGGGGGAGGAGGCTGTGCAAGACCAGAGAGCCGAAAGAAGCCGCGCTCCGGGGGCCGAGGACGTGACGGCAGCAGCGCCGGCCGCCGCGTGACCCGAGCGGAGGGAGGGGTGCTCCGGCACCCGCGGGAGCAGGAGGGGTGCGGGGTGCCCGGCGCAACCAGCTAACTCCGGGCTGCGCCTTCCCCTCCACTTTCACTTCCCCAGGAGAGAGGAAGCGGAACCAGATGTGCAGCGCAGGAGAACAGCTGGGGCTTGTCCTCCGCCCCGCGGCGCTCCCTCCCTTCCCCGCCCGCCGCCCCGCCCGGTCCGGCCCCTACCTGCCTGCCCCGCGACTCCCCGGCCGGCCGGCCGGCCCGCTGGCGGGTGGCTCGGAGGGCGGGCTGGCGGGCCGGCGGGCGGCGGGGCTACCCGGCCCCGGACATGGCGCACCCGATTTGGGCGCCGATCCCGCCTGGGCGGCGAGTGAAGGAAAATGAGGCGGCCGAGGGCACCCGGGCGCGGGGCGCCAAGGAGGGAGATCTGGGCGGTCCCAGCGTCCCCGCCGCGCTGCGCCACGCGGGAACTGTGCTGCCGCACCGCTAGCCCCGCCGCGCGGTCCTCCCAGCTCCCGCAGCGCCGGGGACCCAGCGATCTTCCGTACGCCCCGCTTTCTTCACTCCCCCCAAACCCCCCCTCCGGGACCGCGGGCGCCGAAGCTACCCCCACCCCCCTCCGCGGCCGGCGGCCGTGACCCTAGCAAGCGCTTGTCCAGCGCCCTGCCGCCTGCAGCGCGACCCCTGGCGGCTGGGAGGGCCCCCTGCATCCAGGCGACTTCCCACCACCCAGCAAATACCGCTGAACGCTGACCCGAGGTGGCCCCGAAGTGAGTCGCGCTCTGGTCTGTCCTCCAGTCAGATGTGGTGCGCATGCTTGTGACAAGGAGCATGGCCCTAAAGGCCTAGACTTGAGGGACCGAGGTGACTCCCCCTATATCCAGGTTTAGGGCACACCGCATTGCCATCAGCCTAGAGAAATAAGCTCTCAGTTCTCTTTTCTGAAAATGACAAGAGCTTTGGAAAGAGGAAGAGAAGCCAGGACTGCAGGGTGTAGAGCAGAGTAGTGGAGGTGGGGTGACTGAGGAGGAGCGCTAAATTTCTCACTATGCAGGATGGGAAAAGAGCAGAGGCCCAAAGGGCTGGCAAATTGATGCAGAAAGGGAAGACCCCTTCAATCATGGTTAGCATGCAAAGAGCTGCTGAATTAAAACTCAGATAAGTGAGCCTGGCACAGGGCACACAACTGTGATCTCAGTATTTGGGAGGCTGATACAGGAGGCTCAGCCTCAGGATTGCTAGCCTCAGCACTTTAGCAAGACCGTTTCAAAATAAATAAAAGGACTGGGGAGCCAGTCAAAACCTGCCTGGAGTTTGCAGACATAAAATCCCCTTTTTTAGCTGGGCGTGGTGGTACATGCCTGCAATCCCAGTACTTGGGAAGCTGAGACAGGAGGATCACAGGTTTATGGCCCGCCTCAGCTGCTTAGTGAGAACCTCCACAACTTAGTGAGACCCTGTTTCAAAATAAAGAATAAAAGATAAGGCTGGGGGTGTAGCTCAGAGGTAGAATGCCCCTGGGTTCAATCCCCAGTACCAAAAAAAGAAAAAAAATCTCTTCTCTGAAACTTTAGTGCTGAGGAGAACTGGGATCATTCTATTGGAAATATCAGACCTGTAAGTTCAGGTAGCAGCCACCTCCTCCTCGGGTTGAGGAAGAGGAGTAACTTGTCTGGCTATAAACCCATCGCTGTCTGACAACACATCAGAGCCCTAGACAATGACATGACTTCCTGCTGCCATGCAGGCCTACATCCATCCTGGGCCCCCATATCCAATTTGGGGTACAAATTCTGAGACTGGGACCCTTCCACAAAGCACAACAGTGAAGAGATGTAATGCATAAAGAATAAAGGGGAAAGCCGGGCGTGGTGGCGCACGCTTGTAATCCCAGCATTTGGGAGGCTGAGACCAGAGGATCTGGGTTCACAGCCAGCCTCAGCTACCTAGTGAAGCACTCCGCAACTTAGTGAGACCCGGTTTCAAAATAAAGAATAAAAAATAGGGCTGGGGGTATAGCTTGGAGGTAGAATGCCCCTGATTCAATGCCCAGTACCACAAAAAAAAAAAAAAAGAATAAAGGAGAGTGTGGCCCAAGAACTCCTCAGACCCCCAGCCACACCCCAAATAATAGCCAACCACACCAAGGATTTGATAAGATTTTTTATTAACATATAATATATTTAATAAAAAATAATATCCACTCTGGCTCTCTCCTCCATTGCAAGGGGAAGAGTAGTGAGGAGGGGCTGGCACTGCCCACCCCTAGGCATCTGGATAAGCCCTGCCTCCGGGGCTCCCCTCTACCCCCTGCTTTCCAACAGGCTCTGACCTCCAGACAGACGGTTTTCAAAGTTACAAGTGCTTTAGGCCCTCCCTTGAGCTCCCCCAGACCCACCCACTGTGCAGAATTCAGGGGCTACTGGGACAAACCCCTTGCTTTTTCTCATTCTTAGGATCCTTCATTCGTGTTAGAAAGAGAATCTGGGGGCAGAGAGTGGAGTCTCTACTGGCCAGGGGGAAGGGAGGAAAGGGACAGTGATGAGGGACGGGGCCAAGAAGGACGGTGGTGAGGCCCCTCACTGTAGCCGGTCACTGCGGAATGAATCCTCCACAGCAGGATCGGGCAGCAGGGCACAGGGGTCGCTCAGCATGTTTAGCCCTTCCAGGCCTAGTGGCTCCATGCGCAGCTCATCTTCCAGCCCCAACCCGAGGTCCAACCCTGCTGTTGACACCTCGAAGCCAGGTACTCCAGCCAGGGCTGCTGCGATCTCTTTAGAGAAACCCGGGGAGGAGTCTCCTGTGGGTAGAAAAGATGGGTGAGGACCACACATTCTGTCAACGTTCCCAAGACCCCTGAAGCTCCTATCATGTCAGCGAAGGTATTACTTCCTCTTTCTGTTCTCCATCACCACCCACACTCCCCTCACCTGTGAGGATGATGTTAGGTCCTGAGCCATGGCGGGAACAGTGGGTCAAGGTCTGGTGGTTGAGGGTATGAGAGTCCTGGGGGCCGCCCACTGGCCCCTCATCCCCTAAAAATCCAGGCCCTTCAGAAAAGCCAGGGGGATCCAGCACCAGACTGGTGGATGGGCCCTCCATGCTGAACTGCTCCAGCTGTGGACAGGCAGACAGAGGTGGGCCTCAGGGCAGGGTGACCCTGCTTGCTTCTGCCCAAACCTGCTAACGTGTACCCTTCGCCCAGTAGACTTAATCCACCCCAGGAAACAGAGGCAAAGTCAGAGGGAGGAGGCAGCAAGCAGAGCAGCAGAAGCGAGCACGGGGCCCGAAAGAGGTGTGGGCACCGTACCTGCTGGGCCAGAGCACGTGCATGCCAGGAAGAAAACGGGTCAAGGCGGGAGTCATCAAAGAGCGGGCTGAGCGGAAACAGAGGGGCAGAAGCAGGGGTCACACACAGGAAGACAAGAGCCCCAAGCTGGGAGATTCCACTCAGGCCCCTGGGCCCCCTGGCTTCCTCCCCTGCTTCTGAGCTAGACACCCAGTACTCACATTGCCCAGGCTGAAGTCACTCACTGGCCGATGGGGAGGCTGTGGCCCGTGCCCACTAGACCCGGGTGGGTACAGCGTTCCGTAATGCAGCTGCCTGCCTGGGGGCTGCCCTCCTGAGGGCTGCATTAAGCAGGCCTGAGAGGGCAGCCCCGACTGCTGTAGAGGCTTTGGGGTAGGTGGTTGAGTGGGCAGAACCAGACTTGGGGGGCTATACGGGTATGGGGGCAGGCGCTGGTCAGTAGGCAGCTTACTAGTGTCCAGGGGGACGCCCTGGAAAGAAACAAGGAAAAAGGGGAAACTTATCCCTTGGGGTGCCCCCAAGAAACAATGAGTCAGGGCTTCCCACCCTCTAAGCTGCACCATCAATACAAACATGACAACTCTCCAGGTTCCCACGGGGTATCCCTGGGGTTGGTGGCAGTCACTCAAAAGTGCATATCAGAATGAAGTGCTTGGTGAGGCTGACCATCCCTCATCCTTGGCATTTTTCTTTGTATGTATGGTATTGGGGACAGACTCCAGAGGTGCTCTACCACTGAGCAGTATCCCCAGCCCTTTTCACTCTTGTGTGTGTGTGTGTGTGTGTGTGTGTGTGTGTGTGTGTGTAATGCTACATATAGAACCCAGGAGCATTCTACCTCTGAGCTACACCCCAACCCTATTTTTTTTTTTTTTTTTTT
>PVLC010046563.1:0-11334 GCA_004027655.1 Graphiurus murinus | reverse complement strand
AAAACCCCCCAAAGATATATAGGGCTTGTATCCAGTATTCTTACAGCTGTAATCTAAAAGACTGACCATGTGAGTTAGAGGAAATAAGATTTATTTGATTACAGTTTTGCTTGGAGATAATGATGTTCAGTCCATGTGAGGCCATCATCTGGATCTCAGGGCATGGTGGCAGGAGGTGGAGAGAGAGAGGGAGAGCACATGCGGGCTGTGCTCCTCTCATCATGGAGGCTGGAAATGAGGAGAGAGAGAGAGAGAGAGAGAGAGAGAGAGAGAGAGAGAGAGAGAGAGAGAGAGAATGAGAATGAATATATAATCACCAAGGCCCCCCCACCCCAGGGATTCACCTTCTGCAACCACACCCTACTAGCATAGGCACTATGATGGATTTATCTAGCCCTGGGATTACAACCCTCATGATTAAACTATATCAACCCTGAATATTAGTAGATAAGGTCTTTAGGGAATATTTTATATCTAAGTATAATAGAGCTTAAAGAGTTCATCAAAACCATTAAACTCAGTCTCTGAAACTTCTGACCAAAATTCACTTGCATGGGGCATAAGAACCATGGTTCACCTGTCAAAATTGTTCCTCTTTCTAGAGGTGAGTTGTCATAACAATAAGATATTACTGTTCAAAGTTTTTCCTGTCCTTTCTGTATTTTCTTTTGTAAATTGTTTTACATCTTCTTTAGCAATTACTCAAAGCTACCAGTGAGTCAACTTTGAGCCATGATTCTTCTCTGGGTTTCCTCTTACCAACCTTGCCTGCTTTTCCTTTTGCCTCACAATTCCTATTTCCTTCAGCTTCTGCGCCTCCAAAGGTTTGACTGAGCTCTCTCTTGGATATCTTTTCTACATCTTCTGATGATCTCCTCTGGGCTCACGGCTTCAAATATCTATATACTGATGACACTCAAATTTGGATTTCTAGCCTGTACCCCTTCTTTAGAATGTAGAATTGAATATCTACTTGCCTAGTTAGCATTTCAAACATGAGATGTCCAAACCACCCACCTTCCTCATTTTCCAACACTGCAGATCTTGCCCCAATCCTTGGTATTTCTCGTCTTTGTAACTAGCTCTATCATCTGACTAGTTGCTCAAGCCCCAAACTTAGGGGCTCTCCTTGAGTGCTCTTATCTTCACATCCTTAATCCAATCCATTAATTAATGCCTCCCTCCCTCCCTATTTCTTTCTTCTGGGATTTGAACCCAGGGGAATTCTACCTCTGAGATGTACCCCAAGCTTTTATTTTTTATTTTGAAACAGGGTCTCACTAAGTTGTTGAGGGCCTCACTAAGTTGCTGAGGATGGCTTCGAACCTGCAATCCTCCTGTCTCAGCCTCAAAGTACTGGAATTACAGGTGTGCACCACCACTCTGCTTGTCCCATGCTTATATGCCTTAAAGCCAAACTCATGAACATGATAGCCCTCAAGCACTGTGGATCCAAATATGCACCATCACACATGGTAGGGTTAATGGGATGGCATGCTACAATCTAAATAGATAATTGCGGAGCTTATTAACTGTAACTGAGAAGTCATAACAGCAGTCGAAATCCAGAGTCAACTGAAAATAGGGATAGTATTAATATCTGTGTGTTCTTTCTGAAAACTGTGGGTCTTAGATTCATTTGCACATGTTCATACCCAGTGGGGATTTCCAGTGTTGCCAGTATTTGAATCCTGAAAAAACCAGAAGCATTCTAATTTTATTTGACTGCTGACACATTATACAGCCTATTTAGTAGTTTACTAGTAAATAACCCTCATCTGTACACAAAAACAACACTTTAAAATTGAATGCTATTTCTTCATGCCTTAATAAAATGACCTTTTTTTTGGTCAAGTTTGAAACCCATCAAAAGCACCTTTATATCCTACTACTGGGTAGGGAGCTCTACTTGAAGAATTTCTGACCTGATATAGTTGCATAATCTTCTTGATAGCAGGGAGATAGATGAATTGTTCAAGAGCCAATGGGAGCCAATGAATGTTCATTCTGATCATCTGACACTGAGCTCAGGGTTCCTTCTGCTTCTCCATTCTGGACCTCCATTCAACATGAAAATCTTTTCACATTGAAGAAGACTTTCTTACCTGTCTAAAGTCAGGTAACTAATTGTTTAATCATGAGACTATGGATCAGGCAATGCAGATATTATCTTACTTAGCAGGTGTGGAGCTGATTAGTGTCAGACTCACTTTAATCCTTGTCTCTTGGGCAGGGGAGACTTCTTCCACTATCTGGACTGAGGATCCTTTAGTGGTGAGTTGGTGCAGGGGGAAGCACAGGGCCTGTAGGGCCTTTGATAATCATCAGACAAAGGCCCAAGATTCACCAGAGCTTTAAGATGGCCTGGTCTATTAAAAAGACATGACTTGGAGTCACTGACTTGGGTTCAATCCTGATATCCCCTTACAAGAACAGTGGTCTTGGTCAAGAACCTTAGTATTCACATTCATTGGGGTTCTCCAGAGAGACCAGTATGGGTTCTAATACGAGATGATTAATTCTAGGATGTTCACAGAATGGCTTAGTGCAATTCCAAAGGCTTCACCACTAGGGATGCCAATAGTGTAACCCTTAGTCTGGGGCTGAAAGCCTGACAATTGAGGGCTGCTGATGTAAGCCTTGTAGTCTAGAGGCTGAAGAGTCTGGGTTTGTGATGTCAGGTACAGAGCAACAGTACATCCGTACTCCAGAAGTGACAGGAAATCACCTTTTTGTTCTATCCTGATTCCCAGCAGATTTGATGGTACTTGCCTACCTTGAAGGCTGATTCTTCCCACTCAGTCCACTAATTCACCAGCTAACATCCTCTGGAAGCACTCTCATAGACACACCCTCAAATAACCCCGTACTAGTTCTCTAGGTATCCTTAATCCAGTTAGGTTAACACCCCAAATTACCTATCATACCACTTTAATTCCAGACTACTAATCTGTAAGGTACAGATATTAATATCCTCCACCTTTGAGGTGTGTAGAAAGGAATCAACATGTGTGGCACATAGTAGGCACTCAATTAGTAGTGGTTATTGTTATTTAAAGTGGTGTTGAGAAGGACTCTTCTGATTCTATCATGCTTGCCAACTGGGACATTGAGATAAAGGACATTGAAGGTAAAATTTCATTTACATGATATAGTCTAATTAATCCTTGGACCTGTTTTCTCCATCCACTCACAATTTTTACATTATTTCTGTCTGATTTGTTTGATAAGTGGAAATCTAGGATAGGTGAGACATATAGCTTCTAGGGTGCTTGTTTCTGGTTCTGCTCTATACCAGTATGTTCTTTTAAAAATACATTTAATACTGCATTGCAATTATACATTATAATGAGATTCAGAGCAATATAAACATACAAACATAGCACCTGTTTACACCATTATATTCTGAATAGCTGGAAAGAACCTTGGAAAGACTTGTGGATCATCCCCAAGGCACCTTGCTCACACCATTCCAGACTAACACCCCCCCCAAAAAAACCAACACCCCCCCCACCCAAATAATAACAACACTTTCTCATTTTCTTTGCCCTCTATTAGAGGAGCCTCCAGTGGTGACTGTTGAGGTAGCTGGTCTTTGGTCTGATCCTTTGGCTTGCTCGTTCTCAATTACATGCTTGACTTCCTTCTTAAAAAAACCCAAAAACCATAGCTGGGCGTGGTGACGCATGCTTGAAATCCCAGCATTTGGGAGGTCGAGACCAGAGGATCCGGGTTCGTGGTCAGCCTCAGCTACCTAATGAAGCATTCTGCAACTTAGTGAGACCCTGTTTCAAAATAAAGAATAAAAAATAGGGCTGGGGATGTAGCTCAGAGGTAGAATGTCCCTGAGTTCAATCCCCAGTACCGCAAAACAAAACAAAACAAAACAAAACAAAAACAAACAAAAAACACCTGACACATTTAAGAAAAATCCTGTCCAATAATTGGGTCTTTCTTTCTTTTTCTCATTGGAAGAATTTGACCAGATAATCCTTGGACATATTCTAATTCTGTCATCCGTCTCTCTATCTTTCCTTCCTTCCTTCATTCTACACATTGTTTACTTGATATATATTGACTGAATGTTATGTCCCAGGCATTGTTCTAGGAATTATGGTTACAGTGGACAACAAAACAGACAGACTCTTACGATATTTATAACTTGATAAGAGATAGACATTAAGTAATTAAAAGTAATGCAAATATTCCAGTGCCATCTGACCTTTGTTGACTAATAATTCTTTGTATAGTAAGCAGGATTTTGCATGTAAATAGCTAGGACTAGGATGGGCAAGAAACTGACCATCTTTTGGGAAGGAGCAAAGAAAACTCAGTGTCCCTATGTTATTTTTCTCTTTCTCTTTTAAAATTAAGGAGTAGTTAACATACAATAAAATGAGCAGCTGTTAACTTTTTAGATTGATGTTTTTTCAATTGTATATAGTTATAAAAACCATCACCCCAAACAAGAGTATTTCTCATGTCTTTCCCAACACCCACACCCTGCAACATAGCTTGCTTGTCCTTGGACTTCAGATGAATAGTATCTGGTTTCATTTTGCTCAACATAATATATTTGAGATTTAGCCACGTTGTTTCATAGTACTGATGGTTCATTTTTATTGTCAATTAGTCTTCCACTGTATGAATGTATTTTTGTTTCTTTTAGGAAAATATCTAGGGGTAAAATTATGGACTGGAGAGTAGATATAACTATAAGAAATCACCAGAGTTCTCCAAAGTGGTTTTTCATTTTATAATTCCTTCAGCAAAGTATGTGATTTCTAATTGCTTATGCATCTTTGACAACCTTTAGTACTGTCAGTCCTTTTGATTTTAGTCATTTGAGTGTGTATTTAGTAGTATCTCATTGTGATCTTAATTTGCATTTACCTAATAACTAATGATGTTTAGCATTTTGTCATGTGTAGTTTTTTGTTTTTCACTCGTACATCATTGTGACTGATCTGTTAAAATTTCCTCCTCTTTTCTTTCTTTCTCCTTCTGGTCTCCTCCCACACTCCTTCCTTCTCCTAGATTGAACTCAGGGCCTCCTGCATTCTAGGCATGCATTCTACCACTGACCTACATCTCAGCTCTATTATTACTATGCTTAAATCATTGACTTGTAGGAGTCTGGCTATAAGTTCTTCATCAGATGTATGCATTGCAAATATTTCCTTCAGTCTCTAACTTATCTATCCATGTTCTTGCTAATGTTTTTCATGAGCAGAAAATTTAAAGTTTGATGAAGTCCAACATATTATCATCATTATTATTTTTGTGGTCAGTTTTTGTGTCTTGTCTAAAATTTTTTGATTAAAGTTGAAAAAATTTTGTCTCCTAGAAATATACAGTTCTGGCTCTTTTGTTTAATCTAAGATGTACCTTGAGTTAAAATATTTTTGTATGGTGTGAGATTAAGGTTGAGGTTCATGTTTTAAACATAAATCTGCCATGTTTTGGTACTATATGTTAAGAGGATTTTTCCTATTTCATTGACTTAGTGACTTTGTAAAAAGTCACTTGCCTGTATTATGTGTGAGCCCATTACTATATTCTCTGTTCTGCTGATCTACAACTTTATTCTTATACTACTTACATATTCAGTTGATTACTGCAATTTTATGGTAAGTCTCAAAACCAGGCAGTAAAGAATCCCAACTTTTTCTTTTTTTCCATGATTCTTTGGCTATTCTAGATCCTTCTCATTTTAATGTATATTTGGAATTAGTTGTAAATTTTTTCAAAAAACTACTAGGGTTTGGATTTTGATTACATTAAGTCGGTAGCAATTTGAGATAATGCACACTAGAAAATACAGAGTTTTTCACTGCTCAATCCATGAGCAAAGTATATTTCTTTGTCAATTTAGGTTTTTAAAATATCTTAGAATTATTTTGCAATTTTTAGTGTAGAGGTGATACACATCTTTCATTGAACTCATTATTTGATACTAGAATTTTATGCTATTTTAAATATATTTAATTTTAATTACTTGTTACAACTTTATAGAATTGCAAATTTTTATATATTAACCATTTATTTTGAGACCTTGCTAATTCACTATTCTGGAACCTTTTTTTTTTTTACAGGCTTTGTAGGGTTTTCTCTATTTACAATCATGCCATCTCTGAATAATGGCAGTTTTACTTCTTTCTAATATTTTATTGTCTAATTGCATTGATCAGGATTTCTAGTACAATGGTGATAGAAGTAACGCTAAACCTTTTTATTTCAATATTAGAGGGAAAGCATTTTCATTATGAAGATGCTGTCTGTAGTTTTTTGTTTCATAGATGTCCTGTATCAGAATGAAAAGTTATCATTTACTCCTAGTTTGCTGAAAGTATTTTTTTCCAAATCATTATGAATGGTGCATTTTCTTAAGTGCTTTTTCTGCATGTCTTGAGAAGGTTTGGTGCCAGTTCTTGCTTCATCAGCTTTGAGAGCAGCCATTTCAACAGCAGGAACTGTGTTAGGGCAAATATTTATAACTTTTTTTTTTGTAAAGTTGGTGAAGAAAAACTGGCTTTTCTTTGAGATTTTTTCTGTTAGAGTTAAAAATGGTGGAACCATAAAATTATTCATCACCCAAATTATTGTCCCTTATTTTTATTTTAAAGATTTTAGAACTGAGGATTGAACCCAGGGACATTCTGCCTCCGAACTAGAGCCCAAGACCTATTTTATTTTTTACTTTGAAAGAGGAACTCACTAAGTTACTGAGAGTCTTACTAAGTTGATGAGGCTGGCCTTGAACCTGTGATCCTCCTGTCTGAACCTCCCAAGTACTGGGATTACAGTTGTGTGTCACCATGCCTAGCTTATGACTGTTTTTTAAACAGAAAATTTCAGACATATGTCCCATGTATCAGAAATTACCATGATTATAAGATCTTATCACTAAGTCTGGGGAGATCGAAGAAAAGAAAGGAGTAGGCATCATGCTTGAAATAGAAGGTATATGTTTAACAAGTGACACAGTGACACTTTTTCTCGTTGGATCCATTTTTCATTCTAGAAAATTATCTTAGTATATATAGGGTAGTGTAGAGCAAACAGGAGAAAGAAAATTAAAACTCAATTTGGTTGTAACATGGAAGAAGGGGATCAAAGTACTTTGAACAAGTTTTAGTCATAGGCCCAAGTGAATCTCATCTAGAGAAAAATGTCAAATTTGGTTTTGATCATGGAATTTCTGTCCTATAATCATAGGAGAATTGTAGAGACTGAAGGAGGTGCTGAGGTCTGGACACATATCATTATTCATTTATATGGAGAAATTGTATATTCCAAAAAGCATAGCATAGCCTCGTCATCTTAACATCAATCTTCTTGAAAAAATTCTTGATATTTTTAATTAAACAGATGAGAACATTCAAATAGAAATTACTGACTGCCTTGGAGCTGTTTCAAAAATATACTCAAATGTAACCTTCTCTTATGGCTTCTTAGACCCTGGAAGGTGGAGTCAGTTCAGTTTGGTCTTTGAGTTCCTACATGAATCACACTTGACTCCATTTCTGACCACTTCTTGCAATTTGTGTCCTTAAATAACTCTTCACTCTGCTGTTTTGGGCTGGCTATATATAGATACACTGTCCTCCTGGAAGCAAAGCAATCTCTAGGATTTCAGGTTTATATTTTATTCTCTCTGAAGTTCCAATGGAAAGATGCCCCTTTTTATCAATAAGTGAAACACAAATTGAAACTGTGTCTAATTGGCCTGTCATGGGGCATGTACCAATCTCTAAGCCAATGCTGCACTGCAGTTAGAAGATGGGTGATGTTGATTGGGCAGACCTGGATCACATGTCTACTTAAGAGGGGTGGAGTCAACACCTGTACCATATGTGGGTGAGCCACAGTTCTCCAAATGGTATACTTACCAAGAAAGGGGAGTGCATATTTGGGAGGATCACTTGAGCTTAGGAGTTGAAGACCAGCCTAGGCAACAGAGTGAGAACCCTTCTCAAAAACAAAACAAAACAAAACAAACTGGGTGTGGTGTATGCCAGTAATCCCAGTGCTTGGGAGGCTGAGACAGGAGGATTGGAAGTTCGAGGCCAACCTTGGCAACAGCAAGATCCTGTTTTAAAGCAAGCAAATAAGCAAGCAAGCAAGTAAGCAAACAAACAAAAATAGGGCTGGGGGTATAGCTCAGAGGTAGAATGCCCCTGGGCTGAATCCCAGTACCACAAAAGAAAACCCAAAACAAACAACAACAAAAAATGAAACAACCCAAACTGAAAACAAAAAGGGAAGGGAGAGGTACAATATAAGCTGGAAAAAGACAAAACAGAACAAAAACAAACAAAACAGCAGCAATTACCTTCAGGTTCTTGCTATCTACTGGGCAAGTATACTTTGATCTCAGTGGGGTCTTTAACAGTCTCTGAGGATGTTCTCTGGATAAAATGGTTAAATGTGAGCTTGTTGATAATATAGTTAGTTAGATTTATAGTGGGCCAAACAAACATACCCTCAGAGTGTTGATTCATGAATTGATGTTGACCTGAAGGATTGTCCCCAGGGCTACGCTGTCTGGTTTTATACATAATCCTTTCTGGGCTGGCATTTCTCATCAGCAACTTGGATGAAGACATTACAGACATATTTATCACATCTTTAGGAAAACTGCTCCTAGAATTTTGAGTTATACAGTCTGGTTAAGTTGTAGAAAAAATGTAGGAAATAATGCCAGGTCTTTAATGTTTTGTTTTTGCCAAGTAAGGATGTAAAGAATACGTTAAATGCCATCTATTTATTTAACCAACATTTTACTAAGATAAGACAGTTATATATAAAAATGAGGAGGAAGGACATGATGTCATATGAAAAGACAGCCCTTTTCAGGAAGGGATAATTGGTTGCCTTATACTGACATTAAAATAAATGAATGTAATGGATATAACACAGACATTTGTAACATAAAAATTCAGTTTCAAAATTACACAAATCTAATTTCTGTAATGTTCTCTTTATAGATTTGTCATTTTAGAGACTTATACCTGACAGTGCATCATAGTGGGAACTTTAATGTCAGCCTGTGGACTTGATTGCTTTTTAGACTTAGTGGAAAGTTCATGATTGCACACCTCTGCTGATGAAAACAGAAGAACAATACTCTTAATGCTATTTCACTCAATTAAAATATTTTCCATTATACTAAGAGTGGTTGGGAAACAACCCTCACCCCCATCACCTCTAGCCACATACATGTACATCTGTGGCCTGACACATCTCAGCCATTTCTGCTCCTCTTTCCCCACAAGGCAGGGAAGAATCTGTGGTATCTGGCCTCCAGTAGTTCAGGAAAGATGATGAGGTGGCAGCAGGAGGTGCTCTCACTTAGAGGCCTGCTCTCACCTGGGGTGCTCAGGCAAAGACCCTGAACATCTTGGTTGAAGCAAGTATGGAATAGCTGAGAGTGATGCAGTAAACTGGTAACCACTCCCATGTAGCCTGGGACTTGTTTGTGGTCCCCTATTTTCTGAAAGTGATGAAGAACTGGAGAAATAGCCCCCTCAGTGAATGCCAGCATGAGGCTTCTCTTCATCTCCATGGGCTGGGACCAGGAACAGAAACTCACAGGATGGAACTTCTTAGGGGATAATAGAAAGTTCTTTGCAGTGGTCCAGTGACTCAGCTGCACAAGAACAACCCTATCATGAGAGCAGGTCAAGTGAAAAAGAACTGAAGTTCTTAATTGACTGAGGTTCGGTATGAGCCAGAAGAGCCTGTGCCATCAATCTTAGGCCACTAAAATAGGATGCAATGTCCAGATTGTAGGAGTTAATGAGACACAATGGTTGTACTCAAGCATGGTTATCAACACCTTGGACCAGATAATTATTGTTATTTTTGGTGGGGAACTTCCTGTGCTTTCTGCACTAGCAGCATTCCTGGCCTCCACCCACTGCCAGCAGCACCCCTCCCCCCGAGAGGTGGCCACCCAAATATCTCCATATAGTGCCAGCTATCTCCTGAGGGAGTGGGGCAAATGCTCTGAATTAAAAACCAGTTCACAGAGTTCTCTGAATGTAGCAGGATGGAGCTTGTGTTCACTTTCAGGCTCTCCATTTTATGAGAAAAATTCACAAACTGGATTAAATCCAGAGTATGTGATAGACAAGGTTGAGGTGTATAAAATCCATGTCATGGGTATATAAGAGAAACTAAGAAAATTTTGACTGGAAGAGAAAAGATCAGGTGATGGTGGAGGTAGAGCTGTGTTTTTTTCTTTGTGATTCTTTCATTTATTTTTCTCCCCTCTCTCTTCTGGGCCTCATTTTACTTTATACCCAGATAAAAATTTTATTGCAGTGAAATATGTGTAATAAAATGTCCCATTTTACTCACGTGAGTGTATAAGTTGTTGGCACTAATTACATTTATGGTATTGTACAACCATCATCACTATTTCCAAAATTTTTCATCACATGAAATAGTTCCCTCAGTTTCATCTCCCTGCCCCATGACTGGGCACAGAGGCACCTCCTCCAGCTCCCTTACTATGATTCCCAACCTTGGATAAGTTCCACCATCCATACTCAGTAGGGATGATGACACTTGGCTGCATATAGCCCTTCATATTTGAATTATCCAGTCTCAGCTGGCCTCTTAGTATTTCCCTTCAGTGCTCTCACATCCTAAATATCTTCCTACTATCCATCCACTTGCAGCTGTTCCAGTTTATGTTCTTATTTGGCTCATCTCTGTATCTTCCTCTCACACTGCCTACATCCTTGCCTTTCTTCCACTAAACATTGAGATTTTCTGAAAGGAACTACCTAAGCTCTTTTTCGTTCCCAATTTTTACCATGTGATCATCTTTTCTAAAGGCCTGTCCTCATAGCTCTGCCTCCAGTACTGCCCACACACATGCAGTTGTGGCCGTCAACAATGTCTCTACATTTTGACATATGTCCTGAGGGTAAAACTACCCCAGTTTTCTTAACTGTTTTCTTGACTGTTTGAGGGTTCATTCTATCAGTGAGAATCTGTAATATTTTGTTCCATTTTCTAAGTTACAAGTACCTTGAAATCAGTGGAAATTCTGTTGGTTGGGAGAATGAGAGGGAAATATAGAAGAAACTGATCTTAATTGGTCCTACTATGTGCCATGACAGTCCATAAGGCTCAGAGCTTATTCCTCTTTTACAGATGAGGAACTTGAGGCCCAGAAAAGTTATGCAGTGGCACAGCTAGGTCTCAAGTGTGGACTCCCCTGACAAACTTATCTTCTTCATTCCTCCCTTGCTCTTATCTAAGTGTGTCTCTCTTGACCTTTAAGATCATCTCTCAGGTTAACTTGCCTTCCTTTATGAG
>PVLC010046562.1:0-11379 GCA_004027655.1 Graphiurus murinus | reverse complement strand
TTGTTTTCCATTGGCTGTAATGGTGACTTTTCCTTTTAAATGTTTACTTATCTAAATTAGGTATAATAATAAAAATGACATGATAAAGCTTTAACCATTTCTTATTTTTCAATCTATACAATGTGAACAATTATACCTGCATTTCGATAATTTTTTTTTTTTTTTTTTTTTGCAGTACTGGGGATTGAACTCAGGGGCATTCTACCTCCGAGCTATATCCCCAGCCCTATTTTTTATTCTTTATTTTGAAACCAGGTCTCACTAAGTTGCGGAGTGCCTCACTAGGTAGCTGAGGCTGGCCTTGAACCCGGATCCTCTGGTTTCAGCCTCCCAAATGCTGGGATTACAAGCGTGCGCCACCACACCCAGTTCGATAATTTTTAAAGGTAAGTGTATTAATTGAATTTTTCCCCAAAGCTGACCATCTGGCAAAAACTTGCACATGATTTTTGGGAATTCAAGTGAAAATGTCAAAATGAGGTAAGGAAACTTTTAAAAACTAATATATTTTTTACACTTGGGGACCTGGGGCAGAGTTCCTCTGGTGACCCTTGAAGAGACCATACAAACATAGATCAGAAGTGTTCCAACAAAGTGGAGAGACTGGGGCACTTTTGCAAATCCTATTCCATAGGAATTTATACTCTTCCTCCTCTTGAGTTTGTACCTTCATACATTTGTCAGCCTCCTCATGTCACAGTGAAAGTTTTGCAGCAAGAGATTCAGAAGGAAGCATGCACTTGAGGCAGGGCACTGTTGCCATCCAAGAAGCTGTTTATCACAGATACAGGTACATTCGGAGGTGAGGCAAAAGGAAGGAGCACTGCAAGGGCAGTGCCTGACACAAGTACCTACCACCCCTATCTTCTCGTAACCCTTATCTAATCCAGTCTTTCCCTGAAGCTTTAATGTGTGGTCAGACACAACATATAAACCTGTGTTTCAATACGGATAACTGTAATAAAACTAAACTCCCTCCTACTATACTTAGTTCTAAGGCCAAAATTCACATGTATCCATTGTCTCTGTCCATGTTCCCATCACTTTTGGCCACTGATTTCACTAGTCTGATTTGGTTTCCTGGTGGTATGGCCTGCATCTTCACACTTCAGTATTTGATCTGCTCCTTGCCTGTTGCTATCTGGTTGCAGTCGCCACACTCCTAAAGAGATATCACGGGATATGCAAACATCAAGAAGCACCTGAACAATGTTCTGACTTAAAGTCATGTTCCTCAATGTCCTCACTACATAGCAGTTACTTGAGTTGTTCATGAAAATAAATTTTGATTATGTTTTAGAAATGGAGTACTTTCTACATGCTCTATTTTGTTGATGTAAGGAATCTAAAGCAACTAGAAAACAATAAGAGTTGGTGAATGATTAATCTGTCTCCCAATGGAGGTAACCCTAACCTGGGTAACTAACTGATCTTTAATCTAGCAAAGACTAGTTGTGTGGGTGTGTTGATTTTCTAGGTCTTTCATAACAAAGTACCATAGTCTGGGTGGCTTATAACAACAGAAATTCATTCTGTCACAGTTTAATGAAGGCTAGAAGTCTGAAATCAAGGCTTTGGCCATGCTCTCTTGAAGACTCCAGAATGCCTTCCCCATTTAAACTGACATTGTTGTAAATCCTTGAAATTTCTTGGCTTGTAGCTGTGTAAAATCTGTATCTGCCTCCCTGGTCACATAGTGTTCTTCCTTATGCATCTGTCTTCTCTTTCATAAGAGAATTGGTCATTTTGGATTAGGGCTCATTCTAATGACTCCATCTTGAATTGATTACCCTATTTCCAAATATGAAAACTTTCACAGGAACTAGAGATGAAGAATTCAACAATTTTGGAGGAATATAACTAAGCCTTTCAGGGAGACAAAATTTTCCTAGATTGGTCATTCAGAGTGGCAATAAAAATACTAGCCCTATATAATTATGATACAAAAATAAAGTAAAAAATAAAGTTATTTCCTTATAAAAAGATTACTTTGGACAAAATAAAACAAAATTTACTGAGGAGAGATTTTTTTAATTGCTACTTATTGTACTTTCTTAAACATAAAATGGTTCCTTTAGTATGAGACAATGTGAGGTTGTATTTCATGTCATAAATTCAAGTTATGTAAGTTTTAGGATGCTGATGTTGGCCCAAGGAATGTAGACAAAAAAGAAAACCAACCCAAACAAATAATAACACAAATAAATAATAAATCCTACTGGCATGAATGGCTGCAACTCCAGTACTGATGAAGTCCAAACAAAATACCTTGCCAAGTGGTTGCTTGGCCTTCTCAAAGGATCTCACCTTACAAAATGCAGAGTATAGTCTTGATACAGACATATTAACAGTGAGAGTTGCTGGGTCAGGTTCACTGGAAAGAAGTTCATGAAAACACATCCAAATACCATCTCCATTTTTTGCTACCTGTGCTACTTTATGAACCTATTGTTTCCTTATTTTTTATTTGGAAACAGGGTCTTGCTAAGTTGCTAATGGTCCCACTTAGTATATAAGGCTGGCTTTGAACCTGCTATCCTTCTTCTGCCTCCCAACTACTAGGATTACAAGCATGAGTCACTTCACCCAGGTGACCATACTTCTTAATAATCTGCCTTGTTTTGGGACATTTTCCTTCACCAGCACCCCCAACTGGCTACAGAGTGACTGCAGCTGTATTTGTTAGAGGATCTACCAGAAGCTTGGAGATGAATTCATTCCTGCAAGGAGATTTGGCCTGTTCTTTATAGTGTCCACCTCATTAACATAGAGAACCCACCATGATGTTCTTCAGACTATCAAGGGAATCTAAATTATTTGAGAAATTACTATAAGAGATTGCTGCAAAGTTAACACCACTGTTGTGCAAATGAATGAACATAGAATACTGATATTTGGAAGCAAATGAAAGCCATCTTTGATCCTCTTTCCTATTGGGGATTGAAAATACCCCAAGCCTAGTGCCAGAGCTTGTGCTTATCTGTTCTATTACAAATATGTCTAGCAGAGTAGCTGTGATTGAGGCTACCATTCTGTTACTTTTAAATGATTCTAAAATCATTCATCTTAGTATGATATGATTCATTTATTTCTTTTGTTTTTTAAAAATTGTATTGGTGCAATATAATTATACATCATAGTGAGTTCAAAAGTGATACATTCCTGTATGCATATAACATCTCCTGATGTGGTTCCTTTCTAACCCCATCCCACCACCCCCCTTCAATGAATAAAATGGACATATGTTGGGGACTCCCAAACCCTATGGAAATGTTTTAGGGTAAAAATAATCTATTCAAATCCACTTAGGGCTCATATTGCTTCAGATCTACTCACTTCTCCAGTAGAGCAGTTTTGAAGACTTTCATTTGGCTTTTCTCACCAGTTTATGTACCCAGGTTATACATATAAAAATATGGGGAAGTTCCTTGACTCCATTGGTTCCACTCTAAGGCAGACTTGAAGTGGGGGTTTGTGTCATCTCTAGTAGGGTGTAGAGCTAGCATTGCCTATCTCCTGGATCTCACTTGCCAGATAAACCCCTGTTTCTGATAATCCTAAAATGATAAAAAATATTTCCATTCCCTGTTATGTAAATTTATACTGGACTTGTTGTGTAAGGTTTGAGAGAATATTTAATATGTATGCTTTTAGTGTCATTGTAAAATTCCTCCATCAATAAAAGTCTACATTCTTTTAATACCTGGGCTTTGGGTCTCAAGATTGTACAGATCCAGAAACTGTGTGAGAGATCATGACTCTTCATTGCTGTGACTAAAATTAAACTTCCATCCTCCAGCTATTGATAGGAGTGCAGCAGTTCTTGGTTGACTGTGTGTCTACCTCATTGCTGGGAGTACCTTGCCTCTGCTCTCCCAGATATCTGGAATCCTCATTGATACTAGTGACCCTACATGTATAGCAACATCCTCTTTTATTAGCAATATTCTGCAGAGGAGGGCTGCCATTGTACTTTTGCGTGAAGCCATTATTCTTGCTTCCTTACCAATGCATTCTTTTTTTTTTTTTTTGTGGTAATGGGGATTGAACCCAGGGGCATTCTACCTCCAAGCTACAGCCCCAGCCCTATTTTTTATTCTTTATTTTGAAACCGGGTCTAAGTTGCAGAGGGCCTCACTAAGCAGCTGAGGATGGCCACGACTCCAGTCTCAGCCTCCCAAATGCTAGGATTACAAGCATGCACCACCACGCCTGGCCCAATGCATTCTTACTATTTTAATAAATGCAGTTATCTCTGGTTTCTTCCAGGGAGCATAATCAACTGATAGGTCTTTTTGTTAAATTTTATTTTTGATTGACATATAATATTTGTACCTATTTATGAGGTATATGTTTTGATTTATGTGTATATTGAATAGTGATGAATTCAGGGTAATTAACATATTCACTACTTTAAAATTTTTATCATTTCTTTATCATAAGTACATTCAAAACTTTTTTCCAGCTCATTTAAGATATATAATACATTACTGTTAATATTATTCTGTGCCATAGATCATCAGAAGGTATCCCTTCTATCAAACGATAAACTAGACCTGTTGTCTAACACACATAATATATTTATTCTAATGGTCACATCATTGACCCATTCATAAATTTCATACTAAGTCATTATGGTACCTAAATCCCCTTTACTATAGGTCATTGTTCTGTTCTAACTACGAGAGCCATCTAATTTTAATGTTTGAGCCAGCTGCCCTTTTCCTGGGCCAGAATATTGAATCACAGTCATGGAGAATATTCCCATGTAAATAAAATTGTCCAGCCAGCCTCATATTCCCTACATTATAATGAAACATATTTAGGGTCCACTCCCCAAAATACTCATTAGTTTTTGGCACATTCTATCCATATCCTATATTTCTCTGGGGCAGTAATAAATTTGTTACCAAAACAAGACTATAATTCTTTTGCGTCATTCTGAGACTTGATTTTAGTCACTAGCCAAAAAACAATGAGGGAAGACATAGATGGCTGGATATTAAGAAAATCAAGCCTCATTTTGTGAGACATAAACTTCATATGAGGCTTTTATGTATCCCTAATAGGGCTCAAAATTTATCATAGAAGAGCTGATGATGATGATGATGATGATGATAATGATGGTGTGTGGGTGTGTGTGTGTGTGTGTGTGTGTGTGTGCGTGTAGGCAACAGAACATGGGGGTTTCTTTAAACCCTGACAAGATGCCTTCTGGTTTTCTTAGAGTACCTGGAGTTAATCCTTGATTAATCTGTGTATCTCTTACCCTGCCACTGATTAGAACGGGGCCACCACTGAAAGAATTTGGTCAAGATCTGAGAAATGACATATACGATGTACATTTTAAAGAACTATTAGCAAGAAAAGTTTGGGACTACCAGAGCATCTGAAGGATGATATCCTTGAAATTATTTTACTGTCCTCTTAGAGGCCTGATTTGTAGACATTTTCTGATCATCTCCTCAGTTCCTCTCCCTGAGGAGTTAAAACTATGTACCAGAGTAGAGCTAATGGAAGACCTCCTTATTTACCACGACTGAACAATGCAGATTATTCTTGCCTTGAATCAAGTAGAATCTTAAAACTGGGCTTCTGCTGCTGGGCAATTTCTGCTATCTGCTTCTTTTCCTTATTGGACATTAAGTAGCAGTTGCCCTCTCTAGCAAATCTTTCTATTTTCACACACTCTAATGTACCTTTATTGGCTTAAGCAAGTGCCGCTTTATTATGCCAAGCTTTATGACACACCAAAGTATTTCTTTTTAATGATCTCGCTCTATTAACAGCTACTGCTCTTTAAGAAAGCTCTCTGTTCGATATATGCAGTTATTTTTAGAGATAAACTCTTCCCAAGCTCTATGAACAATTTCTATCTTCTGTCTATATTTCATTTTACCACCTCTCATAACCTTTTGTGCTTCATTATTCTGGGAAAATATCCAGGCTCACCAAAGGAAAACACATCAGGACAAGTTGTATTTTCATGCCACCCACATGCATGCCAAACATCGTAGAAAATAATTACAAACCCGATGGGAAAATTGCTAACACAGACATATTAATTTTTTACAAGAACATAAAACTTGGATAAAGTATGTCTCTTTAGGGTATCAGCAATAGGAAAGCTAAGTAGGCTAAGAACATGAAGTCATTAAAGGGTTTGATGTTTTATTTATTTGTTTTCTATTTGTGTATGCATTTACATTTGTCTTTTCTTATTGTTTTTGTATGAAGGACATATTTTTATAAAAAGGCTCCCTTAAAGCCAAAGAGGGACTTAACTTCCAAAGTATACCTGGATGTGATTCACCATTTCCAGCATGATGTGCAGTGTGAAAGTGTAACTCTGGCAGGAGACACAGGCTTGGCACAGCCCACCTAGATTATTGAGAACAACACACAGGCACCAGGCCCAAAGTGCAGTGACTAAAACATAACAGGCAGTGCACAAGCACAAGATCTGTTGACCAGGAACATTTTGACTATCTCATGGAGTCCCTAGCAACCTGAGGACTATAATTGTCAGCACCTAAGACTGAAAATTCACAACTTTTGCCAAGTAGCCTTTCCACCTTTCCATGCAGACCACTGATGATGAGGCTGAATGCTGACCCATCCAGCTGTGCTGGTAGCCATTGAGCAAGTCCACACTTTTAGTTCTGGTTGACCACTGGTTAATGTTTGGCCTGAAGACCCGGACTAGACTCACAGCTAACTCAGACCTGAAATCCTGACACAGCCAGCTGAGCTCTGTGGTAAATGGACTTCCCAACCTGCTTACCTGCTTTCCAGGTTGTATTAATCTCTCTCTCTCTCTCTCTCTCTCTCTCTCTCTCATAAAACAGCATAAGTTGTATAAATTTTGAATGGAGTGTTACTGAATAAAGAGCCTGTCTTGGTCACAATTATAACAAACGCTCTTAAAAACACTGAGGCCATATTTTAGTTGTTTTCTATGATCTAAATCTACTGAAAACAGTTTTGGATTTTATATTTCACCCTGAGGTATATGATTGTCCTCTTTATAGATGAATCCTGAATTTCATATTACGATTCTTATTGAAGCATAACAAAAATGCTAAATAATGATTTTTAGAAGCTTAAATTTAAATAGATTTTATAAACTTACCTTAATATTTTAAATGGATATAAAACTGAGTTTCAGATAATTAATCTGTAAAATGTCACATTGTAAGAAAACCAGAATCAAATGTATATTTTTATTTTTTAGTCAGTGTTTTCCTGCTGTATGTTTTTTTTTTTTACTTAAGGAGAGGTAGAAAGTCCCAACCCTTTTATTATATGGCTGTTCTGAAACATGCACTAAGAAGTGAGGACTCTGTGACAAGATATGTTGGAATAATCATGAGCCCCTTCAACCTTGAATTCTTGAAATGTATAATACTAGTTTCACTTGAGCTTATCTCAGGAGATTTTTATGATATCATAAATTATTTTTCTTGGTTATGTCTTTGTTTGTCTTCCAGATATATAGTATATTAATTAGCCCTGTATTTGACAATTTTCAATCTCTATAACCAAATACCCAAGATTATTAATTTATAAAGTAAAAAAGTTTATTTGGCTCATGATTATGGAGCTTCTAGTCCATGACTCATTGGCCCCATTTTTCTTAGGGACCTTGTTGAGACAGCCCATCCTGATGGGAGTCCATGATAGAGTAGAGGTCACACTTTACTAGCAAGGAAGCAGAGAGAGAGATAAAGAGATCATGATCCCACAATCCCCTTCAAGGGTATATCTGCAATGACCTAAAGACCTCCCCTAAGCTCTACCTTCTAAAGGTTTTATCTCCAAATAGTGCTAGTCTGGAAAGTAAGCATTTAGCACATGAAAAATTGGAGAAAGCAATCTGAAATATAGCAAATCCCAGTCTGGGAGGATACGTATGAAAATAATGCCACAGCATACTTTCTTTCTAGTTATTTTTCAGGAAAGGAAACCTGGAACTAGTTGACATCTACTACCTAAGGAAAAGTACATTGAGAAAAATAATAGTTACTAGGGTGCATGTGAATAATGTAAAATGAATTATCTCCTTCTATCCCTCTGTAGAAAATCCCTGAAGAAGGTAACTGTATACCTTAAAACACCAGTTATTTTCTTTATTTTACCATCCAAAAATTAATCAAAATATTTTATTTGACAAATGTTTGCTGAACATCCCCTATATCTCTGTCTGATGCTAAACATTAGAAATATCTTTTGAGCCAAGCATGGTGGCACATACCTGTCATCCCAGTGCTTGGGAGACTGAGGTAAGAGAATCACAGGTTTTAGGACACCTTGTAATAACTTAGTGACATCCTATTTCAAAATAAAAATATAAAAAAGAACTTGAAATGTAGCTCAGAGATAAAATGACCCTGACCTCAATTCCCAGTACCCTTCCCCTACCAAAATATAAAAAAGAGAGAGACATATTTACCAGGGAATTAATCATAGTTCTACTAGGAAAATAATGATAAAGACCCTAATCAAACAACATAAGTAAATCTAAGTCATATGCAGAAATATTAAATCAGAAATATTTTGAAATATAAGAATAATGTGTACTATTCGTATAGAAAAGGGTGTGTTTAACCTAATAGGACATATTAAAGAAGATTATCCTGAAAAAATACCACTTAATTTGACAACTACAGTGAAAACACGAATTAAACAGGTGGAAAATAATAAAAGTTGCTGTTCAAAAATAGGATAGCATATGTAAACCTTATAGGGAGAGGGAGTATATTTCTTTGGTGATTAAAGAGATTAAAGAGAGGTCAGGAGGCTGTCAGGGTGGTCATAGTGGGCAATGAACGTAGAATAGTATTTAGGTGTCAGGCTGTGCTCAATTATATCAATTATTTCAATTGTACCAATGCAAGCAAAATGCAAAAAAGAAAATCTATTGAATTTGAAGGACTTTAACCAGACATGTGATCTATTATGAGATTTGCATTCAGAGAAGAATACAAAAATGGTTGCAAGAATGAGAATGGATTAAAGGGGGGTAAATGGAAATGCAAAACCATGATGGGGGACTGTTATGGTAATCCAGAAAGACTTGACATTATTTAGAACAGGCTGATAGTGATGATGGAAATGCATACAGATGTATTTAAAGTGTATTTAGAAGATGGGCCATTGAGTGTTAGTGGGGAAGGAAAAGGAAAGGAAGTTATCAATGGCGACCCCCAGGCTTCTGATATGCAGCAAAAGATTAAGAACAGTGCCACTTATTGAGCAGGGGGCATTAGAAAAAGATGCTATATTGTGGACTAGCCAATAATTATAGGTTTGAATGCATTCAGTTTGAAGCTGTTTGTAATATGTCAAGAGAGGAGCTGGAGGTATGCTTCTTGAAGCCTCAGAGAAGAATTAACAGTCATCAATATAAGCATGGAGATGGAAGCTCTGGGTATGAATGAGTTTTAATTTATTTACCATGTTTTCAGAAGAGATGGTTTTAGGAGGATTAAAATGATGTTGACAAAAGTACAGTATTGAAGATGAGATAGAAACTACAGAAGAATAAATTAATGCCCCATGAAGTCAAAAGAGAATGGGGACTGAAGCCCAGGAGAGCTTTAGATAGAAGGAAGGATATTTCCAAGATTATAAAAAAGGAGAGGTGAAGGAGCTTGGGGAAGGGATAAAGTAGTCCTAAGAGATGATAGAGTCCTTGTTTTACAGCTCACATTTTCTCTTTGTAGTAGTCACTGAAAGCAAAGAGCTGAATGGTCAGAGTTTTATAGGGAGCACAAGAGTTTGAAATAATTGTAGAAAGTGGACAAGATCTGTGGACTAGGTAAATGTCTGGTTGTTAGCTGGTTTTGGACCTCTTTTAATTTGAAGATCACAAATAAACTATAGCATAACTCTGCTATTTTATGTGGTTTTCTCAGGCAGTATTAAGCTAGTATGATGAAGGTAGAAAAAAAGGGAATAGTTGGTTTTATTCAAAGCTGGCATTTTTCAAAATGAGTTTAATGAAAACTAGATGGGGAAGGAAGTATTTGGCAAGAGTGTTTTTTTTTTTTTTTTTTTTTTTTAAGAACCAAAGAAGATAAAGTGGATAATGGGAGGTTATATTGAACTGGGAAGAAGTAAAGGGAGTTTTTATTCTAGGTATAAGGATGTCAAATGACTGTAATGGGTAAGAGCTAGCTTAGAAAGGAATAATAGAAGATTATGATCATAAACAATAGATTAAAGAAATTAAGCCAGGCAATGTGGTGCATGCCAGTAATCCCAGTACTTGGGAGGCTGAGAGAGGAGGAGGGCAGGTTTGAGGCCAGTATACAATAACTCAGTGAAACCCTGTTTCTAAGTAAATATATAAATAAATAAATAAATAAATAAATATATGCATACATACATATGACATATGTACATACATAAATACACACATACATACATACATACATAAATGGCTGGAGTGTAGTTCAGTGGGAGAACTCCCCTGAATTCAATCCCTAGTACCCAAAAAAGCAGAGTAGAGTAAATAATGAATAAGGAAAAAATGATAGTATTAGTACCATGATTTTGGGAGGAGTGGCAGGATAAAGAGAAGTGGATTTAGTGATTCTGGAAATGAGGTTGTTTCAGATGATAACAGACTCTAAGGTTTGACTACAAAGGTGGCTAAGGTGTCATGGTGGAGATCATTGGAATAGAAGGTACTTAAGAAGATGAGGCCATATAAATGACAATACAAGAATAAAGAAAGAGTTTCAAGTGTCAAATCTTTGATGATGGAGAGAAATGTGCTCTACTTCTGAGAATAACAGGCCTAAGAGAGGGAAATATATTAGAGTAAAAGAGCAGTAGTTTTAAAGGAACAGATGGAACAAACATTTTTAAGAGAGTGGGAAAGAATCTCAGAAGTTGACTCAACAATTACTTTTCTTTTGCTCGGTCATGTAGGAAACCTATTTTTGTCCTCCCTGGTAGTTAGATTGTGTCACATGACTGAATTAATTGATAGTCTCTTAAATGACAATGATGGTTAATTTGCCAGAATTCTTTACCCTTGCGTTCTTCCCTCCATCTACCTAAGCTGATGGTTTTCAGAATGAACAAAACACTATAAGATTTAAGGACCAAATAGAAACAGATTGATCTTTGAATTACTTCTCAGAGGAAATAGTCTCAAACTGATTTTTGTTGGACTGGGCAGTGATGTAAGTAAGAATAAGACACATTCTCAACAGAGGAGCACAGGGCTGAGGAAGACCCATGGACAAGAAGCCAGATTTATGAACCCTAGGGTGAAAACTTTCATTGTGCTTTTCTAGAAATGTTTTAGAATTGTTCAGTTTTTCCTTCTAAATGGATCCTACTCATATCTCATCCCTATTTCATTAC
>PVLC010046561.1:0-11456 GCA_004027655.1 Graphiurus murinus | reverse complement strand
TGATCCACTGCTTCCTCATGCAATAGAAGGAAACTCACAAGAGCCAGGGACTGGGTGAAAGGAACCTTTAGTCAAGGAAGATAATCCTAGCCCTGTCCTCCATTCTTTGCAAAATCTGGGAATTCTGAAGCTTGTGTGCTCCAGGCCAGCTGGGACCACACAGAAGGCCTGGCTCACAGCAGGTACAAAACAATAGGGCAGTGAGGGCCCCGCCCAGTTCTGGCCAGTACCTGACACACTGTCAACACTTGCTCAATGTTAATCATTGTTATTAAAAAAGAAACCAAATTTCTAGCCCCTCCACCTGACCACCAGTGACGTGCACTACGTAGGACTCCCCACTCTATCTGCACACGCACCCCAGAGCTGGGAATTTTGCCTGCTCAAGCTATCAGCACCTTCCTACTTCAGAGACAGGCCTGGATCATTTCAAAGAAACTCTGGGGAGGGGTACCAGTAGTACCCTACAAAACCTCTTCATGAATAGGGAGCCATATTGTTGATCAAGTCAATTTCCCAGATTGTATGACGGCAAGTTACCCAGCCCTGGTGTCTTTGTCAGCCTGTCTCCTCTCTGCACATCCAAGAATGATCTAGAGTTCAAGATTGAGCTAAAATACTCTTAAAATGCCCCTCCGCAATTTACCTGCACCTTCTTCTCTGATAACAAAACATGTTAACACCTTCCTCTCCTACCTTCAAGACAACAAATATTTAAATACCTACTTCACATAAGACACTCAGAGAAACAAAGATACTTAAGCCCGAAACAAAGATACTTAAGCCCAACCCCTGACTATGAACTCTAACCAGAGAATAGAGGGACTCATATATAGCGACCCTCGTGGTGGAAGGAACAATTAATTTTGATAAAAGGACTCCAGAAAGACCTCAGAGAGGGCAACCATGGAACCAAAGGATTGTGAAAGGTCAAAATTCGTAGGGAAAAGCCTTTCATGAGCATGCTGTAATTGCCCATGCATAAAGGCCCGGAAGTGTACCCACAGGCTCAGCACACTGGACGTCACGTGGTATGGCTTGAGTGAAGAAGCATGTCCTCGAAGACACGCAGCTTAGGACCAGACCATGATGTGTTGAAAGTTCTGCCAAGGTGTCTGAACTTGATTCCAAGTCCTTAGGGAAAGACCCAAAGGGAAGGATAGATTCCAACTAGGGAGAGATAAGGGGGCCAGGGAGATCACTCTAGCTGATGGAAGTAACCCACTAAAGAACAAGGAAGAACTGTGACCTGGGGCAGTGGCTGGGGAAGAGAAGGGAAGAACAGAGTGAAGAGACACGGGGAACTTGAGGCCTCTGCTGGGAAGAAGGGGGCCACAGCCATGGGAGGAGGGTCTCATGCTAGAATGTGCCAAGGAGTTTCAGAAGGGGACTCTGCAGGGCGAGGAGAAGCAGCTCCCTACAGCTGTTGCATGTGAGCTGCCAGGGGATAGTTGGGTCTGCAGGTCAGATACTGGTATGTGCAGTTAGAGGTGAGGGCAAATGCAGATTTCTATTTTGTTTTGTTTTGGTACTGGCGATGGAACCCAGGGGCATTCTACCCCTGAGCTACATCTCCAGACCTTTTTATTTTTTAATTTTGAAACAGAGTCTCGCTAAGTTGCTGAGGCTGGCCTCGAACTTGTGATCCTCCTGTCTGAACTTCCCAAGTACTGGGATTTCAGGCATATGTACCACTCCACCTGGCCACAGACACAGATTTTTAAAAGTCATCAACATAAAGGAAATAGTTAAACCAGAGAGTAGATCACCTAGCTTATTGGTATTAGATGTGATAACGGATATAAAAGTACCTCTCCTCTTAAAACTATTAGGGAGCATACAGTATCCATGAATTGGGTCTCTCTCACCTATCAGGACCAAAGCAAGGAATGGTAACATAAAATGGTAGTTCTTCACCTGACTGCACATAAGATTCCTGTGAGAAACTTAAAATTTTGATGCTCAAGCCACAACACAGAGCAACAAAAGCAGAATCTCTGTGGGCAGGACGTGGGCATCCTTACTGTCCACTGTAGAGCCAGGGCTGAGAACCACTGGATCAGAGAGTCTCTGGTACAGAGTAATTTACACTCAGAATTGTTTACCTGGAGAGCCAGGTGTGGTGACGTATTATTTCAATCCCAGTACTTGGGAGGCTGAGACAGGAAGATGGCAGGTTCATGACCAGACTCAGCTACTTAATGAGACCCACTTTTAAAAATAAAGAATAAAAAATAGGGCTGGGGGTGTAGCTCAGAGGTAGAATGCCCCTGGGTTCAGTCCCCAGTCACACACACACACATACATACACACACACACACACACACACACACACACACATACACACACACACACACACACACACACACAATTGTTTAACAGAATCAAGGGATTAAAAAAAAAAGAATTGTTTACCTGGGTAACAGAATCAAAAGATAAGTGGTATAATTCAATCAATAGAAGCAATCACTCATTCAACACACTTACTTATAGAAGGCCTCCCATGTGGCTGGCACTGTGCTAGGTGTTGGGTACAGTATCAAAAAAGGCAGAAGTGGTCCCTGTTTTCACAAAGTTAATACTCTATGGAGGAGGCAGACAGTAAGTAATGGCTGTCAACATTTGTAGCTCTCAATTCATTTCTCCAGAGAAGGAAAATAAACATTCATTCACTGGAGATAGTTTCTCTGAGGGCTTACATGGAACCAGGGCTGAGGATACTGATAAATTAGACAAGGTCCTGATCTCACAGAGCCTATATTGTGGTGGGAGAGTCCAAGAGAACAAACAAGAAAGTAAGGCAAGTTATTATCCAAGTCACAAGTGCTCCACAAAAACAGGAGGAAATGATAAAAGACACTGGTTGTCCTGAAGGGCTACTTTACATTACAATGTTCTGGGAAGGCCTTTCTGAAAAGGTAATAATGACATGAGACCTAGGGAAAAAAAAAGAAAAGAAAAGAAAGAGAAGAAGCCAGCCAAGAAAAGAAGATCCAGGGAGGGGAGCCAGCAAAAGAAGGTCTTGAGTTGAGGTGGGAATAAACAGTTGCTTGCAGCACCGTGGAGTCTCTAGGCTCTGGCTCCCATGTTTTCTCTGCCTGGAGATGCTTCCGCCTTGTTCTTCCTAGTGACTATCTGCTTCTTATGTACAAAAAGCAAAGTGGTAGGACCTAGAACCTAGGTTTCAGAGCCAGATATTTTCAGGTTCAACCTCCACTCACTCTGCCTTACTAGATGTATGGCTTAGGACAAGTCATTCTAGCTGTCTGATGGTCAGTTTCTCATTTGCAGATGTTTAAACCTAGAACATCAGATAGAAACACACCAAGCCAAGTGGAACACAGACACCGACACACAAACAGGCCCACCAGGTGTGCTATATGCAGGCTTTGAAAGAAATGCCTGGGTAAGACTTTGGCCATTTCAACTTGACCTTTCTCTTTGGGGCAGGTAAACAAACAGTGTTTTGACAGTCTAATGTCAGATCTTGGATATACTAAAAGGTCAAAGATGCTACACCTTGATATAAAGTAGGAGACTTGTGTGAATATTAAGGGCGAGAGCACGCCTGACAAACCCTGACCGACATGCTGCCTCCCTGGCCCTGGTCAGCCCTGTGCTTGGAAGTGCTTGTGAACAGGGCCCAACTAAGATGCCAAAGACACTGATGACCATGCAGAGATAGTAGCTCATTTGTTTGGGTTTTCCTCTTATTTCTAAATTGGGATACTTTCAAGTTAAATTCTGATGGAGGCCTTAAGAACTTTCTATCAAATTTAAAACTCCAGAAATGTTACCATCTCAGCTGCCTCAGTATGACCATGACAAAGAATTTACTATTTAGTTCTGTAGTTTTTTGTTTTGTTTTGAATCTTCTCTGCAGACTCAGAAGGAGAGGATAGAAACTGCCCCCCCCCCCAAATGGCTTATTCACTTAGAATGAAGTTTTGCTTGGGCTCAAGAATTAAGAATATCCCTTTATTTTTGAAGTCAATTTATGAAGTCTGGCCAAACGATTAAAGTATGAATAACTTTTTCATGGATTGTGTTTCAAGCAACACAGCACAGGATTTACACAATAAGGTTCTTAAGATTAGCATCCATTTGACAAGCATTTCTTTCTTATATGAGTAGGAGATTGAGATCTTGGTTAGTCACCTTGGAAATGTGAGGTTTCCGAGCAGCAGTTTAAAGAAAATTGGAATCAGGAGGTGAGGGAGCGCTTGGCAATGGCAAGGTGTTTTCCTAGGCCCCCTGGCGCACTCACGCTAAAGCGCTTGGCCTGCGGCTTCCCCAGGATTTACTGGGCAGCCCCTTCCCACCGGGCCCCGCGCGCCGCCGAGGCGCGCCCCAGCGCGGGAACCCCCCGCTGCTCCCGGGTCCCGGCTCAGTCCTTGGCCGCTCCGAGCGAGATTAAACTGACCTTCCCTCCATGTACTTTCCGCGGAGAGGTCTGGGTAGCCTTGGAAGATAAGAGTCAAGGTTTGAAAAAAAAAAAAAAAAAATCTCTGAATGCTCGGCTCTACTTTCCATCTCAGCTAATGGCTTTAAGCAAAAGCAGACACGAAGTTGGGTAAACGGTTTTTGCCCCTTTGCACTTGCTTCAAGCGAATTAACACCGATGCCGGAGTTCTCCACCGGCCCCCACGGAACGCGCGGCCTCCCCAGCTGCTTGGGAGCCCCCTCGACCGCCTCCGGGAGCCGGTCTACACCTGATCAATTGTTTTCAGTGGTGGCGCTTGGCTGGGTAAGGAAGGGCGGCTGAGACCTCAACCTCGCTCCCTTAGCCTTTCCCCTCCCCGACGCCGCCGAGGGAGCGACACAACCAACTATTCATTCTTTCTCAACAAAGGGAGAGAGAGGGAGGGAGATGTTGTCAACAGTTACGGGGCAGGCTCCTTCGCTTTCTTTGCAAACTTCCCAAGAGATTAGTGGAGACACCCGCCTCCTCCGAGCCTCGGGCTTCCAGCGGAGCCCGCGGAGCCCGCTCTCCTCGGCCGCCCGGCAGCTCCGGGCAGTGGGGCCGGGACGCCGAGGGGCCCCCGGGAAGATGCTGCTGGGCGCAGGTCCCCACCTCGGCCACCCCTACCCCCAAGGCCAGCTCTGCTGGGGAGGAGGCGGCGGCCGCTCCACTTTGCCCAACAAACTTCCCAGCCCGCTCTCACCCGGGCGGGGATCGCGGCGGAGACTCACCTCCCGGCGCGGCGCTCGGGCTCCCAGGTCCGGCTCAGAGGCACGGCGCAGCCCTCCCGGCCCCGCGGCGGCGGCTCATGGTCCGCGGGGCGCCCTCGCCGGGGCGCACGGCAGAGGCGGAGGAGGCGGCGGCTGAGACTCCGGCCCCGGCGACAGCGAGCGCAGCTCTGCACCCGCCGCGCGCGCCGGCCGTCAACTGGTGATTTGCGGCTTCGCGGCCACACCCCGGCGAGCCGATTCGCGCGGCACTGCGGAACCCCCAGGACATTTACATTCGGTGACCTCGCCGGGCCCTCCGCTGCCCGGCTTTTAGAGTTTGGTCAAGTGTAGCTCGACCACTTCCTGGCTGAGCCCCTTTCAAGGGGGACAACCTCGCTTAACTCACTCCTCCCCCTCCCCGAATTTAATTACCTAGCCGATCTGCAGACACCTGGCGGGCTTTCAATTTAAAGGGCTTTGATGGGACAAAGACCTAGGTAACCAAATGAACAAGCTACGGGAAGAGGCCATCAATCACACTTGCGTGGGCATATTGAAAGCAAAGTGGAAGGTGGAGGCAGAACTTCAGAACTAGATGTTTTAGTGGGATGAAAAATGGGAACCCACGGGAGGACTTACACTATCGGATGTGGAGACCTGTTATAAAGCCATAGAAATAAGACCAGGATAGACAAAATGACTAATGGGCCAGAGTTCAGAAACAGATCTATACTGTATGGTCGACTTGATTTATGTCAGAACTGTGTTGTGGTGCATTGGGGAACAGTAAAGTCTGACTTTCCAGTAAACGATGTTGGATCTACCGAACATTCACCTGGGGTGGTGGACCCAAAGGCCTTACTCCAGCTGCTTCACACCGTGCACCCCTATCAATTCCAGAAGGAGTTTAGGTCTAAATGTAAAAGGTAAAACAGTAACACTATCCAAAGAAAATATCTTTGTGACCTTGGAATAAAGACTTCTTAAACATATACAGTACTACCTGTAAAGGAAAAACTGCTCATTGGACAACACTGAAATTGAGAGTTCCTGTTCATGAAAAGACAACGTTTGTGAAAAGGCAAAGCACAGAGTGAGAAAATATGATTGTAATATATACATCCAAAAAAAGGACTTGTGTGTAGATTATATAAAGAATACCTACAAACCAGCAAGAATAAGGCAGAAAAATCCAATTAAAAATAGGCAGACTATTTCAGCAGGCATTTCTCATAAAACTTATAAACATAAAAAAAGATTTTGAGTGTATTAATCATCTCAAAGAGGCAAGTTGAAATTATAATGTTATCTCACCTCATACCCACAAGAATCACTAAAATTAAACTAACAATACTGCTGATCAAAGTAAACTTTTTCCACTTCCCCAGCCCATGCTGAGAATTGAACCCAGGACCTCACACATGCTAGGCAAGTGCTCTACCACTGAGCTATAACCCCCTCTACAGAAAGCAAATTTCTTAAAATGACTTTAGAATCCCATTTAATACTAATTAAAGCTAAGTTAACATATATCCCCGTGACCCAGCAATTCTACCCATGATTATTATATACCCAACAGAAATACGTTTATATATTCACCAAAAGATGTCCACAGATGTTTATAGCATCTCTTTTTTTTTTTTTTTGCGGTACTGGGGGTTGAACTCAGGGGCATTCTACCTCCGAGCTATATCCCCAGCCCTATTTTTTATTCTTTATTTTGAAACCGAGTCTCACTAAGTTGCGGAGTGCCTCCACTAGGTAGGTGAGGCTGGCCGCGAACCCGGATCCTCTGGCCTCAGCCTCCCGAATGCTGGGATTACAAGCGTGCGCCACCACGCCCGGCTCCAGTCCTATTTTTTATTCTTTATTTTGAAATAGGGTCTAACTAAGTTGTGGAGGGCCTCAGTAAGTAACTGAGGCCGGCCAAGAATCGGGATCCTCCTGTCTCAGCCTCCCAAGTACTGAGATTATAAGCATGTGCCACCACACCCAGCTTCCAACAGTTCTTAATGCAATGAAGGTCAAACAGACCAGCTGGTGTGTTTCTCCACTGGTGTTAGACCTGCATTTACAGTGGCCTCTGCCCAGGCTGGTGCACCCTGTGAAGCTTCAGACACATGTAGAGTGGCCAGCTATATATTTTAGCAGATCTAACCCCAGGATGATTTGAAAGCAGGGTATTCTTCACCCTCCTGAAGAGTGGACAGTTGGCATGTGGAGGTTTCAGATGCCTTCACCTGAATGAGAACTCTGCCTCCATCAGGACCTCAGATGTCTGATAGTCCTGTGTGACTCCAAGGTAAATCATTCTATTTAAGATGTCAGTGAGGTGGTGAAATAGGATGGTTTAGTTCTTGTTGCCTTGCAGAAACTTTAATTTGAACCATTATCAGTGCATGAAAATACCTTTACAAGAGCTAAGGAAGCCAGTTGAGAGATTGCAGCACTGAGTGCTCAGATACCTTTTGCATAGGGGGAAAAGAACAAAGTGAGCACCACATCTGCCCTGGCCCGACAGCCCCACAGTAAAACCCAGTGACTGGAAAGTTCCCACGGCCCCACACTCCAGGTCGGCACCTGAGGACTCAGCCTCCAGATTCATCTTAGTGCTAGATCTGCACCTGAGGACCCAGTTTCCAAGCCTAGTCCAATGCCTGAAAAGCCCCTGCAGATTCAGGCTCCAGTACTTGTTGTAGACCTAGGCTTCACACTGGCCTCCACAGACACAGGCTCAAGTTCACTGTTGTGGGCATAGGTGTGAGTCTAATCTACCCACAGACTATGCTGTATGGTGTGCCCAGAATCTCTGGATGAGCTGACTGCCGAAGGGCTTTCTCCAATGAAACCAGTCCATAGAAAATGGTGTAAGTGCCTACTTCTTCAAAAGCACAGACACCAATACACGGCCACAAGAATCATGAATGATCAAGGAAACACAAAACCACCAAAGGAACAAAAGAACTGACCTCCTGTAACTGGCTCTATACAAATGGAGATATAAACCCTGCTCAGTGGTGCATCTATAATCCTAGGACTTGGGAGACTGAGATAGGAGGATCCCAGGTTCAAGGCCAAGCACATGGTAACTTAGCAAGATCCTGTTTCACAGTAAAAAGGGCTGGAGGTGTAGCTCAGTGGTAGAACACCCCTCAGCTCAGTCCCCAGAACAACACACACACACACACACACACACACACACACACACACACACACACACTGGAAAAATAACTCCCTGACAGAATTCAAAATAATCTTAGAAAAGCTCAGTGACCTACTAGTTTTATTTAATCAGAAAACTAAATGAAACCAGGAAAACAATACATGAACAAAATGAGAAGTTCAAGAGAGAAAAATCTTTAAAAAGAACTAAACAATTCTGGAGCTAAAGAACACAATGACTGACCTTTCAAATTCCATAGAGAGCTTAAATAGCAGACTCGACTCAAGAAAAAAATAATTAGTAAGCTCAAAGATAAGTTATTTGAAATTACACAGTTAAAGGAACAAAAAGAAAAAAGAAAGAAAAAGAGTGAGTAAAGCCTATAGGAGTTATGGAATACCATCAAACAAAGTAATACCTGCATTATGGGTACCCTAGAAGGAGTAGAGAAAGTGGCAGAAAAGTTACAGAAAACTTCCCAAATATGAACAGGGAAATGAACATACAGATCAGTGGAATTCAGAGAACTCCAAATAAATTAAAGAAATCTCTACCAAGACTCATTACAGTCAAATTCCCTAAAGGCAAAGAATTTTGAAATTGATTCATGTATGTATTGCCTATTCAAAAACTTCTAAAACCATGTCTCCCTCCCGATGCTATTACTGAAAGAGCCACTGGTTAATAATCTTGCTTTTGAGTACCCTTTAAAAAATTACCTGGTTTCAGGACATTAAATATGTTCTAGTAGATTTTGAGGCCAGAGTTCTGTTGAGGGCTGTGTATAATATAATATAATATAATATAATATAATATAATATAATATAATATAATATAATATAATATAATATAATATAATATAATATAAATATTCAAGTGCTCTAGTTTTGTCTATAGCTGCAAAATCATAGGCAAACTTCTTAATTGTTTTTGTAAAACTGGAGTATGGTACTTTGCCCTTTACACTAATTATAATGAATTATCTACTGCTCCATATAGTATAGAATTAGTGGTCAATTCTTTTAGACTCCTTAGCTCCATGGGAGCAGAGACCTTTTATTTTGTTTACTGATAAATATGTGGCATTAGTTGCAATAGCCTCAAATACTGGTTGACTGCTAAATGTCAAATGACTGGCCTGAAAGGTGTGAATATGATTTTGTAACCTTTTACTTAGGCCTTTCAACTTTGTCGAGTTTAATTTTCCCCTCAAAAGAAACTTTAAAAGCATGTTATTGCTGAAACGACTTTCTGTATTCATCTAATGACTGTGTTTTAAAGGACTTTCCCCTCCCTATCTGTATGCTTTCCCCTCTGCTCAAAACAAGAAAAGGTCTTCATTGTCAACTCATATCCAGACTCTACCCTGCTGTTGAAAGTTCCACTGTCTAGGTTTCCCAAACTTGTCACCTAAGCCTTTCAAAGTCTAAGGTCTCATTCTCTGCCACCCCTGGTGCACAACATACCCACTCCCGAGTAACCCAATGTGAATATAGCTCTTGATGCCCCTCGGCTCACTGCCGGGCCCACCTTGATAACCAGACTCCTGGCCAGTCTACCTCACCAAACCAAGATCCTCCAGGCCTGGTGATTTGCCGTTTCCATTACTGTATCCCTAACCTCGTACACAAGCATTTGGTTAACTTTGTCTTCCTATGCATCTTTTTTTTTTTGCAGTACTGAGAATTGAATCCAGGGGCATTCTACCTCTGAGCCACACCCCCAGTCCTATTTTTTATTCTTTATTTTGAAACAGGGTCTCACTAAGTTGCGGAGGGCCTCACTAAGTAGCTGAGGCTGGCTGTGAACCCAGATCCTTCTGTCTCAGCCTCCCAACTACTGGGATTACAAGTGTGTGCCACCATGTCGGACTCCTATGCATCTTTTGCTAATTAGCTGCCATGCATCTGTAATATTTCCTTTGAGTTTCCCGCAACATCACTATGTAGACCCTCCATAAGTAACTACTCAGTTTAAATAAAAGAAATGCAGTTGGGCATGGTGGCTCATGCTTTTAATCTTAGTACCTGGGAGGGCCCCAGGCCAGCATCAGCAATTTAGTGAGCCCTCCACAACTTTGTTGAGACATTGTTTGAAAATAAAACATAAAGGAGGCTGAGACAGGAGGATCTCGGGTTCACAGCCAGCCTCGGCTACTTAGTGAGGCTCTCCACAATTTAGTGAGATCCTGTTTAAAAAATAAAGAATGAAAACTAGGACCGGGGGGTGTAGCTCAGAGGTAGAATGCCCCTGGGTTCAATCCCCAGTACCAAAACACACACACACACACACACACACACACACACACACACACACACATATCTAAAAATAGGGATGGGAGTATAGCTCAGAGGTAGAACACCGCAGGTGTTCAATCCCCCTAAAGAAATGCATTTACTGTTTGTTTTTACTACTCTGAGGTGTTAACTAAAGACAATAATAAAACTCACTTGGGTTTTGATTTTCAAAGTTCCCCAGACATCGACTATATGCAAAGTTCCTGCTATGTGTAGCATCATGGTTAGGTAGCTATAAAGAAAACATTGGAAGACGACTCACACCCAAAGTGAACTTGGGCAAGTCATTCCTCCTCTCAGTTTGCTCATTTCCTCAGGAGTAAATGGACACATTCTTTCCTGATAGGATTCCTGTGAGGAGTCACAGAAACAGTAGATGTAGAAGTGCTTAGCACACAAGAAGGTTCACTAACAATCACTAGAAAAAGACAGAGACAGAGAGATGCATCATCATTTACTGGACATTTAGATTCTTTCTACCTCTTATCTCTGACAAACAATATTACAATAAATAAAATGTACAAGTATGTCTGTAAGATAAATTTCCAGAGGTAAATTGCTGAGTCAAAGAGTATATACTTCTGTAACTTTGACAAACATGGCAAGTTGCCTTCCATAAGGATTATACCAATTTATATGCCATAGCAACATAAGAAAATGCCTATTTCCCCATAGCCTGACCAGAAGGTATTATCAAAATTTTGAATTTTGCCAACTTTGTAAGTAAAATATGAATTTTAGTGCAACTTTAATTTGCATTTCTCTTATAGTAAGTACAGTTGCTTATCTTTTCATGCTTAGTGGCTTTCTATTTTTCTTTTTTT
>PVLC010046560.1:0-11122 GCA_004027655.1 Graphiurus murinus | reverse complement strand
CTTCTTCTCTTCTTCACCAAGCAGATGCCTGGACTAATCCAAAAGAATAAATTACACTTTTCAGTGGTGATCTTTAAAACAACAGTGTAAAAGTATAGCCTTTTTTTTTTTTTTAGGAAGTCTGGATTTGCATAACAAGGAACTCTAGCACAGGAGCTAAGAGCAAAGTCAGACACCTGGGTGCAAATCTCAGCTTGCTGCCTGTTTCCCATGTAGCCTGAACTCTCTGTCCTTCTATTTTCTTGTTTTTAAAATTAGATTATAGCTGGGAGTGGTGGCACATGCTTGTAATCCTAGTAATTGGGAGGCTAAGACAGAAGTAACATAGACAGCCTTGGCAACTTAGGGAGACCCTCTGCAACTTAGTGATACGCTGCTTCAAAATAAAAATAAAATAGGGCTGGGGGTATAGCTGAGAGGTAGAATGCCCCTGGTTTCCTTCCCTAGTACCACAAAAAATAAAATAAAATTAGATTATGGTAACAGAAAACCAAATCACCCAATTAAAAATTGACACGAATCTCATATAGCTATTCCTCCAAAGAAGATAAAGAAATGCCCCCCTCCAAAAAAAAACCACATGAAAATATTCTCAAATATCGTTAGCCAATGAAGAAATGCAAATCACAACCACAGTGAGATGTCACTTTGCATCCAGTAGGATGGCTTTAATAAAAAGAAAATATGACTAGTGTTGGCAAGGATATGGAGAATCGATACCTCTGAACATTGCTGGTGGAAATGTAAGATGACACAATTTTTGTGTAAAGGTTTGGTGGTTCCTCAAAAAGCTAGATACAAAATTAGCATATGACCTAGAAATTTCACTCCTAGGTATATACTTAAAATAATTTTTAAAAAGGTGTTCAAATGAAAACTTGTACGTGAATATATAAAGTAGCAATATTTGTAATAGTTAAGAGGTAGAAACAACCTGAATGTTCATCGACTAGTGAATGGATAAACATGATGTGGTATATCCATGCAATGGAATACTATTCAACGATGGAAGTTAATGAAGTACTTTACTATGCTACAACATGGACCAACTTCGAAAATGTTACGCTGTATGAAAGGAGCCAGTCACAAAACTCATACAATACAGGATCACATATGGTATGATTTAATTATGAAATATCCCAAATAGGGAAATCCATAGATATAGGAAACTGATTAATGGTTGCCAGGGACTGGTCAGATAAGCTTTTTTTTTTTTTTTAAATAGGTATTGGGTTTCTTTTTGGAGAGATGAAAATATTCTAAAACTAGATGGTGGTAACTGTTGTACAATATTGTGAACGTACTAAGTACCATTGGATGGTGTGCTTTAAAATGATTACAATGGTAAGTTTTATGCTGTGCTGCTGCTATATGTATCTTATGGCAATTAAAAAAGAGATTATAGTAACACATTCCTTATAGAGTTTTCAATCTTAAACCATACAGTAAGCACCAAATAACTGTTGTCAATGATGGTACTGACAGGGATAAAATCTGGGGGAAGATAGAAAGAGGGGCTGAGATGTCAGGACTGAAAAGGTGGATCAGGAAAGAAATGTCGAAGCCTGAGAGTCAAGGACTTGAGGTATGACCACAGGAATTGAGTAGGAGGACACAGAAGAGATGGTGTGGACAGAAAAGACACATGCATATGCATTAAACTAGAGGGAGATGGAGTAAACTTTTTATGAAATTTCAAACAATGGACAGATTTACATAAAGGGAGTATAAAGTCAGTGGGATGGCTGATAATCTTGTGGCAAGAATCAAGTCACTGAATTCAGTACAGCACACAGAGCTTTGCAAGTTCTGCATATGAACTAACCTGTTTTAGGTAGGTAGGTAGGGAGAGAGAGAGAGAGAGAGAGAGAGAGAGAGAGAGAGAGAGAGAGAGAGAGAGAGAGAGAGGGAGAAAAGAAGAAGAAGAAGAAGAAGAAGAAGAAGAAGAAGAAGAAGAAGAAGAAGAAGAAGAAGAAGAAGAAGAAGTTGTTAGCATTTCTGGGTGCAATAAAAAAGTCACTGGGGCACTTGGTCAAGACAGACACATTTGTTAAGATGTGGGACAGATTTCCGGAAATGAGGATGTACTAGTTGACCCTGTTGACCCCACCTCTGTCCAGCAGCAGCTCTGACTCTAGAGTATTCTTGGTGGGTACCTTTGAGGATATGACTCCAGAGGGGAGGAACAACGGTCACGGCCAGGATTCAAATCCAGTGTGGCTCTGAGTCTTTTCACAGTCACCTACCTTTCATTTCCATATCACTCCCAATTCTCCTTCACTCCCTCCCCCTCCCACAATGCTCTGGCTATGTAAAGCTAGGAGAAAACACACACACACACACACACACACACACACACACACACACACACAGACAGACATGTGTGTATATATTATACACAGAAAAAATTTGTAATTCTTGGGGTCAAAACAGAAGGGAGAAGGAATGAGGTATGATGCTATAGATTCTTGCAATTCACACCTAGCTTACTCTGTCCCTTTCCTAGGTAGGGTGCTTAGAAACGTCTTTCTATCAGATGCCCCCTTGGAAAGGGAAAATAAAATACAGTTTTTCTTCATGCTAGGGCTAAAGTAACCTGAGAGGGTGCTCTAGAATTTGGAGAAAGAATAACAGCTGTATTTACAGGCTGTATTTCTTCCTTGAAGTACAGTGGGTCAAGTTGTCTTTGGGTTAATGTGTCCAGCTTCTTCCACCTCAGGCTCTTACCTCATTCATAAATTTTCTTCCACAACTGGGTCTCAAATTGTTTAAGTGAGGGCCCTTCCTATTCGGGTAGTTTATGAGACAGAATTGGGAAGGTCATAGCAGGTAGGCTACAGAAATGGAAAGGGTAGTGGGATGGGCAAACTGCCTGGGGTAGAGATGACAGTCAACATAATAAAGACAAGAGGGGAGAAAGTATGGCAGGGGTGGGGCAGAGAAAAGCCTGGTGGGCTGTGCTGAGGGAGCTTTTGCATGTTAGAGGTTCTGGGAGGTTGTAAGACACCTGAGTGGAGGAGGAGGAAGGGGTTTCTAAGAGCTCTAGATTAGACCCTCTGAGGGAGATGAAAAAAATGATCTGAATCTTCCTTAATTGCTCCTTGGCAGTTAGACTAGTCTTCCTTACTATAGAGATGAGAGAGGCGGCTTGTATTTGAGTTATGCAAATAAGAGTTGAGACTTGAAGGCCCCCCTGCTATAAATTGTCCCTTTGTTCTGAGAAAGCAACTGGGCTGAGCTAAAGATCACCGACTTAAATAAGTGTGATGAGAAGCCATAGCTTGGAGAGGCTAAACTCTCCCATGGGACACTGGATTCTGTGTGATTTACACTAAGATGCTGAAAGGGTTTGTCTTAGTAGCATCAGTTTTTTTTCTCTGTGTTTGTATTAGATGGAGCTATATCTCTGCAAACTGCGTTTTGTTTTTCAGGGAAATGCTCCCTTTCCCTCAAAGAACATGATTTGAAACATATCCATAGCTCTGGAACAAGGAATATCCCCGGCAGCTTAAAAGTGAAGAGGAAGCCAGGCATGGTGGCACACACCTGTGATCCTAGTACTTGGGAGGCTGAGGTAGGAGAATCTCAGGTTTGAGGACAGCTTCAGCAACTTATTGAGGCCCTCTGCAGCACAATGAGGGCCTATTTCCAAATAAAAATAAAATAAGGGCTGGGGGTGTAGCTTAGAGGTAGAATGCCCCTGGCTTCAATCTCCAGTATTATTCACACGTGTGCTTGTGCACACATGTACACACACACACACACACACACTCACACACACACACACGGAGACTTGAAGAAGATCTTGAGACCCACTGACTTAGGAAACTTAACTCTAGTGACATTCACATGACCATTCGCTCCTGTCTTACCTTCACAACCGAGTTTCAAGGAAATTTAAACTCTTATTATATGCTAGTAATAGTTTCATTCACTCATCATGATTAAAGTTACCAAGGGGTCTGGTAATTTAAGTATCCAATTCCTTTTTTATTTCTTATATTCAAAAAAGTGGATTTTTAGAAATCTAAGAAAGAAATTATCTTTTGATTTTTCAAAATGTTAGAGTGTTTCAAAATGTTATAAGGTCATTTGAACCTGGTTCTGGTAAAATTATCACTTCTTCAAAGGGAGTCACATACAGAATCCCCTTTAAAACCTGGGAAGTGAGTCCCAAGCAGCATATGTAGAACCTTCGGAAGACCCTGGTGTACTGGAAAGCTTATTAGAACTACTGAAGTGTAACTGAAAACTCGTAAGTATGGGGAAAGTTTCTTAAATCTGTTTTTTGTTTTGTTTTTTTGATGGTACTGGAGATGGAACCCAGGGGCATTCTACCTCTGAGATACACTTCCAGCCCCATTTTATTCTTCTATTTTGAAGCAGGATCTCACTAAGTTGCAGATGGCCTCACTAAGTAGCTGAGACTGGCCAAAAACTTGGGATGCTCCTGTCCCAGCCTCCCAAGTACTGGGATTACAAGCATGCACCACCAAGCCTGGCTTAAACCTCAGTTTTAAAATCACTTGAGATCTTAAATATCTCAATTTCCCATTCTCTCCTCTCTCGATGACTTTTGAGGAACAACCACCAAGGGAAAAAAACAAAAAACAAAACAAAACAAAACCATACACCGTGCTTTGAGTTCCTTTATGTTTCAAAACAGTGGAAATTGTTTAGAATGACAATTTTATCCCAACACAAATACACGTGAGGGCAAGTGAAGGAAGGAGCCCTTGCCAGTTCAAGAGATCCCTTTTCTCCGTTCACTTTTGCTGACCTGACAGATGATGGGTACATTACCTGCTCAAAGCATTTCAGGCATTTTTTCAGCAACATTTTGAAAGAGGAGAAAGAGGCCTGTTTGCTCTTCCTCTTGGACACAGAGGCCTCTTGGACTTTGGTTCCTTGAACATGATTTTGAGTTTGGAAACACTCCAAGTGACAGAAAATTGGCAGGTTCCTCATCCGTGATTCTACGCTGGCTCTTGGGGAGGAAAGGCGTTCTGCTAGGGACTTGGCCGGGCTCTTTGTTTGGCGTCCCAGCCAGTTACTCAAAGTTCAAGGAACTTGACAGACAGAGGCTGTTTGTTTGGTGAGACACTTGGACATGCTGGTTTGGTCTGCCATCTCATGCCTGCGTCTTCTGTCTCCTTCCAGGGAAGCCTGATTTCTGACTAGGCTCACTTTTGCCTGCCAAGACTGGCACTAGGATCAGGGTGAGCCCTGGATCCCTCTGGTATCCCGAGATTTCCTGTGCTGCACAATAGTGGCTGTGTGTTTGTATGTGTGTGATTTCTCAAACAATTCAACAAGAAAGAAAGAAAAAGACAGAAGGCTTAGACAGATTCCCAGCAGATTTTAACAGTCTAGACTAGTAAAATGTAGCCAATTTAATTTCTGAATTTGTGATTATTTTTGCTGTATTTATTTTGTATTTAACCTCCCTCCCCACCAAAAGAGTAAAAAAAAAAAAAAGTGAGGAAACCAAATGTATATACCAAATGTATAAACTTAGAAATCACCAACCGACTTCAACCATTATATTGGCATCAAGAAAGTTAAAATTTCAAGGATTAGAGAATATATATTATTTCTATGAAGAAATTTTGATGTGAATCTTTAAAAGTACTACTTTTTTTTTTTTTCAGTACTGGGGATTAAACCCAGGGGCATTCTACCTCCAAGCTACACCCCCCAGTCCTATTTTTTATTCTATATTTTGAAACAGGGTCTCACTAAGTTGTGGAGGGCCTCACTGAAAAGTACTACTTTAAAAAAAATAGCAAAAACATCACATCATTTTTGAAACTTAAGAAAAATAAGCAAAAAGAAAATGAAAATATGTGTACAAGAGTCCTATTTTATAGAGAACAAGCCTGACTTCATTGTGGTATCATTTTTTTGGCAGTGAGTGATGAAGTAGCAAGTTGAAAACCAACTTTATTTTTTTCCTTGTAACTGATTTGTTTTGTCTAGTAGATACTGAAAAAACTCTAAAGTTCAATAGCATACTTGGGATAAACTTTGAAACTGCCATTCTAATTTAAGTGTTCCTGGAACATGGCATTGCCTTTTAATCTATAGTTTCAGTAACATCTTAAAATTCAGATAATTCTCTTGTGTTATGTCTTTCTCTTTTGGGGTTTTGAATTTAGATGTATCTTTTATTCTAATATTGGATTGTGATTGTCCACCATATATAACAGCTGCTGTATAATTGCCTTTGAAAAATTTGTATTCATTCTGTCAATAATTTGACATTCATCAGTTTTTGTTTTGTTTTAATTTTATTAGATCTATAACATTGCTGCTTTATTCTTTAAAATTGATTTTTTTTTAAACCTCACATGTCTCTGTCTTACTGATTGGATATTTTTATTCATATTTACTCTAGTGAGAAACAGGAGTTTTTGGTGCTTAAGTTAAATATCTAGGTTGGATTTTTGTCTTTTGCACACTGTGATTGCCTCCTTCTGCTCACTTTTTTGAGGGTCAAAAAAGTAAAATTAATTTTATTATGCCTTTACTATTAATTAAATTTTTATTTGGATATCATTAGAGTTATAAAAATAATAAATTCTATGAACCCTTTGTCAATTTCTTTCCATGATAACATCTTGTAAAACTATAATAAAATATCACAACTAGGATATTGACATTGATAAATCAGTCTTATCCAGATTTTTCCAGTATTACATTTGTGTGCACACACACATGTGCGTGTGCATGTGCATGTATTTAGTTCTACGCAGTTTTATTACATGTGTAGGCCAGTGTATTTTTACTTTGGTGGTAGATACATGTGTATCTACCACCAAAGTAAAAATATAGACTATTTCCATTACCATCAGGATCCTCTGGGTTGTCCTTTATAACCACAATGAACTAGTTTGGACATTTCGTACAAATGGAGTCATATAATACATGGTCTTTTGAGACTGGTTTCTTTCATTTAGCCTACTGTTTCTGGGCTCATCTACATTGCAGCATTGTTCACTTCTTCATTCCTTTTCATTGCTGAACAATATTCCATTTTACTGATATATTTTCCTTACCTCTTCACTAATGTACATTTGGGTTATTGACACTTTTGGGTTGTTATGAATAATACTGATATGCACATTTATGAGCAAGTTTTTGTGAAGACATATGTTTTCATTTCTCCTGGGTATATATCCAGTGGTAGAATCGCTGAGTCATATGGTAATGATGTTTAACTGCTTGAAGAACTGTCAGAGTATGTTCCAAAGAGATTGTACCATTTTCAAGCTCACCTGCAGCCTATGAAGCTTGCAGTTTATCCACATTCTCCCCAGTATTATCTGTGTTTTATTTTTATTTTTTAATTACAGACATCATAGTGGGTGTGAAGTGATACCTTCTTGCAGTTTTGATTTGCACTTTCCTATGGCGAATGATAGTACTTTTTATGTATATATTACTCATTTGTATATCTTCTTTCCTCAAATATATGCCCAGTGTTTTGATATTTTTTAATTGGGGTTTTTAATACTGAGTTGTTAGAGTTATTCCTATATTCTACCTCTACATCCCTTCTCAGATATATAATTAACAATGTCTCCTATTCTGTGAGTTGTCATGCCATTCTCTCCTCCCCCCACAGGGGCGTTCTACCTCTGAGTTAGACCCCCAGCCCTATTTTATTTTGAAACAGGGTCTAAATTGCTGCAGGCCTTGCCAAGTTGCTGAGGCTGACCTTGAACCTGCGATCCTTCTGCTTCAGCCTCCGAAATACTGGAATTATACCTGACTTTTCTTTTTACTTTCTTGATAATGACTTTTGAATCAGAAATTTTTTGCTTACTTATTTATTTTTATTTCTTTTCTTTCTTTCTTTTTTTTTGTACTGGGGATTGAACTCAGGGATGTTCTATCTCTGAGCTATACCCCACTTCTTTTTATTTTTATTTTGAAACACAGTCTTCTTAAGTTGCTGTGTGTCTTGTTAAATTGCTGAGGCTGGCCTTGAACATGTGATCTTCCTGTCTCAGCCTCCCAAGTACTGGGATTTATAGGCATGCACTGCCATGTCAGGCTGGCTTTCTTCTCTTCCCCTTCTCTCTTCTCTTCTCTTCTCTTCTTTTTCTTATTGCAGTCCTGGGGATTGAACCCAGGGCCTCACTGAACATGCTAGGCAATCGCTTTACCACTAAACTATATCCCAGCAATGTTGCTTGTAATCATAGCTAAGAAACTACCACCTTACCCAAAGTCATGAAGATTTATGCCTATGTTTTCTTGTTAATTGGGGATTCCTTTGGTTTCTGCAAATCCACAACTGGTTTCTAGAGTTCCACAAAGCTGTGTTGGTTCTTGTACCATCGTGTACTTACTGTTTTGATGGTGGCTTCCTGGTCTGCCATCTTATTATTGTCAGGACTGTTTCCTGCTCAGGGAGGAGCTATGCACTGCCCATACTACCCTGGGGCCTCCTCTTCACCTGGAGAGGCTGGGGCCACATTAGGCTGGAAAGTGCCAGGTGGCTCATTCCCTACTTGTTGGCACCTTATAGGTGACCTCTCCTTGGGGCTTGGGCATGTCCCAGGCTGGTGATTGGACTCTGAGAGCCAGCATCCCAGGGGTGCCCATTCCAACAGAGGAAAAGCAGAAAGGCCCTTCTCCTTAAAGAATGAGACCAGAGCTGGCCTTTCCTTTTGCCAGCACGATCAAAAGGAAGCTCATTCTCTCTCAGTAGCAGGTTATATTTGGTTGCAGGTGAATCAAAGATGTGAGAAGACCAAATTTAGTGTTTTTCAAACATTAAAAAGGTAGACCTTTAGAGAAATCTGTGCTGACCCATTTCAAACATTTTTAAGACAAGAAAACCTTCCTTTCAGTGAAATCTCACCTAGATGCCCAATAAATAAAACAAAAAGGCAAAAAGGAGCATTTTTTTTATTCTTTTTTTTAAAAATAGAGTTGGTCGGAATCTAGAGAGCAGACCAGGGGGAACGAGGGAACCTGCGTTTGTGCGGCAGTAACAGCCGCCATTTTGTCTGCTGCCCACAGCAGCAGAAATCTACCCAAAAGATCTGCAGAGGCCAAATCAGGTCTGTTCTTACAAACTTGCAGGGATTTTTATTTTGCTTTTTGCTGATGTTTCTTGTTTTCTGTTTGTTTTTTTTTTTTGCTTTGTTTTGTTTCATTTTTACTCTGTTTTCACTTTGCATTGCTTCGATTTATGTATATTTGTTAAGAGGATTGGTTGCTTTGTTAGCTTTTGCTAGACCCTAGAAGTCAACACCTGAAACCCACCAAAGACATCAATAGAGCAGGCAGAAGAAGTACCGGAGTAATTGCAGCTCAGTACAAGATACCATTCACAGAGAGAAAACAAAAATATGAAACCTATAAATTCAGAGAAAGCATGCAAGAGCAGCAAAGTTACAAATATAAGAACAGGGAAACCATGGGAAGGAAAAATACCAAAGAAACAATGAGTCAACACAATCCCACGATAACAGAACTCAACAACACTGAATGGCAGAGCTTACCAGAAGAACAATTCAGATTGTTAATAATAGAAACAATACAAAACTTCCAGAAAGAATGCAGAGAGAGCTGGAAAGAAATAAAGGAACAAATAAACAAAGAATCTGACACCCTGAGTAGGAATCATAGAGAAGCCTTGAGAGAAGTGAAAGATGCAATAATAGAAGTGAAGGCATCAATACAAACTATAAGCAATAGATTAGACTACATGGAAAACAGAATATCACTTCTAGAAGATGACCATTCCAAAAGTAAATCCATTGTACATAATCTAGAAAAAAAAATTCTACAGTATGAATCCGACATTGATGAGATCTAGGCCAACTCTAAAAGAGCTAACCTAAGAATAATAGGCATAGAAGAGGGATTAGAAGTTGAAACTAATGGAATAAACAATCCTTTCAAAGAAGTAATATTAGAGGATTTTCCAAACATAGAAAGAGAAGCTGACAAACAGGTGCAGGAAACATATAGAACCCCCTTCAGACAAGACCAAAGAAGAGGTTCACCATGCCACATAATAATCAAGATGACTAATGTAGAAGCTAAGGAAAGAATTCTAAAGGCAACAAAAGTAAAAGGCCAAGTGACATTTAGAGGCAAACCAATTAGAGTCACTCCAGACCTCCCAAACCAAGTCATGAAAGCCAGGAGGGGCTAGAGTAATATATTCCAAACTTTGAAAGAAAATAACTTGCAGCCAAGATTCTCCTACCCAGAAAAACTCTCTCTCAAAATTGACGGAGATATAAAAACCTTCCATGACAAACAGAAACTGAAAGCATTTATGTTTTCCAAACTAGCACTAGAGAAAATACTCAAAGAGATTAACTACAAAGAAGAACTAACAAGTAAACGTCAGAACCAGAGAAAGAATAATTTTCAGGAAGCAAACAACTAAGCAAAGAACAAACACTACCACAAACAGAAGCCAAAACTCAAAATGTTAGGAATTAAAAATCATCTCTCAATAATCACACTGAATATAAATGGTCTCAATTCCCCAATAAAAAGGCACAAGGTGGCAAGATGGATCAAAATCCAGATCCATCTATATGCTGCCTACAAGAAACACATCTTACAACCGAAGATTCCCACAAACTAAAGGTGAAGGGGTGGAGTAAGTTAATTCATGCCAGTGGAACTCGAAGACAAGCAGAAGTAGCAACTGTGATATCAGATAATGTTGGGGGCCTAGCCTGGCCAGCTGGACCTTGCCTCTGGATGGCGCCTGGTAAAGTGCCAGAAGCAGCTACAGGTGGGCTGTGCCACGCCAGAGCGCATGCACCAGCACACCCGACTCGTGGCCGGCCAGGTGAGAGTTGTATGAGACACCTCGTGGCTTAGGCCCGGCGCAGCTATAAAAAGCCTCCACCTCTCGCATAGAGAAAAACGCACGGCTAATAAAGGGAGGACGGCTAAAAGCATGCTGTTGGGGAAAGGCTGGTTGGGAAGTTGCTGGGCTGGAAAGTTGCTGGGAAGTTCTGGGAGGAATTGGTTGGGAAGAAGAAGTGGTTGGGAAGAGGTTGGCCGGGGAAGTCCTGGGAAGAAAGATTGTGGATTGCTAGTGGAAGATGGGTTGCTAGAGAGAGGGGTTATTGGAAGT
>PVLC010046559.1:0-11392 GCA_004027655.1 Graphiurus murinus | reverse complement strand
CACGCACACGCTGCCATTTGGAGAGAAAAAGGACTTTTAACAGGGAAAGATTCTCCCATTAAGCATGGTCCTGAAATCCTCTCCCTTCTAGAAGCAGTGCGGCTACCTGCCCAGGTATCTGTAATTCATACCAGAGGACACCAGAGAGATGGTTCCTCCATAGCACAGGGAAATGCATTAGCAGATAAAAATGCTAAACGAGCAGCACTGGGGAGCATTTCAGAGATGGCTTTAATTCCTCTTGCCCCAGACTTGAGTGCAAACCCATCTTATACTGAAACTGAGAAAGAATGGGCAAGTCAGTGTGGATATAAACTAGCTGAAAATGGCTGGTGGGCTAGAGAGGAAGATCATAAAGTCTTATTACCCCAGGCTGATCAATGGAAAATTATTAAAGGATTCCATGACTCATGCCACTTGGGAAAAAGGGCACTGACCACTTTGGTTTCCCATGCCTTTGGAGGAAAGGGTCTTGAGACCACCATTCGAGAAGTTACAAGGGCTTGCCCCCTATGCCTCTGTAATAACCCAGGCAGGGGAGTAAGGCCACCGCCATTGCTTAACACAGTACAGCGATGGGGCACATTCCCTGGAGAAGACTGGCAAATAGATTTCACCCAGATGCCCCCATGCCAAGAATATAAGTATCTCTCGGTCTTTGCTGATACGTTTTCTGGGTGGATAGAGGCATATCCTGCCCCGACTGAAAAGGCCCAAGAAGTTGTTAAGGCATTATTAAAGGAAATTATTCCTAGATTTGGACTCCCCAGGTCACTCCAAAGTGACAATGGGCCCTCTTTTATTTCAAAAATAACACAGGAGGTTTCACGAGCTCTGGGCATAACTTACTATCTCCACAGTTCCTGGCATCCTCAGTCATCAGGAAAAGTAGAAAGGGCTAACTTACAGATTAAGACCACCTTGGGAAAGCTATGTCAGGAGACCTCAGAGCCCTGGTTATGCCTACTGCCCATTGCTCTATTATGAATTAGAATTGCTCCAAAAACCTCTCTCCAGCTGAGTCCTTATGAAATGCTCTATGGGAGACCTTTCTTAACCTCAGATCCTGTTACTGATCCTAAGACACAGAAGATGATTAAATATATAATTAATTTAGGGCAAGTACAAAATGCTTTATTAAAATATGGAAATAAAATTCTTCCAACACCTGATAATTCGACATACTTGGCAAAAGTACAACCAGGTGACTACGTCTTACTCAAAACCTGGAAAAAGACTCACCCTCAGATCATCTTCTCCCAAAATGGAAGGGTGCCTTCCAGGTTCTTCTTAACACTCCCACAGCTGTTAAGCGACAGGGACACAATTCCTGGATTCATATGTCTAGAATTAAACCTGTCCCTCTTGAGGCTTCGCAGGACCAAGGCTCTAAAACCGGCAGTAAGCCTCCAGATGCCAAAGAGACCTGCGAACGCTACTCCTGTGAGCCTCTGGAAGATTTAAGAGTACTTTTCAAGAAGACTGGATCAGGACAAGTTATATTCTCGTGAGTTTGCCTTATAACCTCATTGTGCCTATCCTGACTAGACTTACCTGTCTCCTAATTTTTACATGGTTCTCCCAGGTAAAAACAAACTTTTTCCTGGATTGGTTACAGCAGTATGTCACAGATGCTATAAAAAGTTACTGCTGGATTTGGGGGCCAACACCCACTTCCAATCCATCCACATTATCTTGGTGGATGTTTTCCTTTCCAGAGAGTAATTGGTTGATATCTAAATGGAATGGATTTTTCCTTCTCTTGGCTGGTATACTTTGCATCAGCATACTTTTCTGTTGTTTGGCTTGCTGTTACTTAAGACTAATATATCGTATGTTTATGTCTTCTATTCCAGAACATCAGAGGATGATAGTTCAGCAGCCAACGGAAAGGCCTGACCTCCCCATACCTCCTTCAGATCAGTTAGGGGAAGACTTTCGGTCCCTGAATAGGCAGGGTCAATGCCCCCTTGTCAGCTTCGAAGAAGTTACAGAAGTCAGACCTTCCTCCTTCGGCAACCCCTTAAGATTAAGGGACCAAAAGTCTCGGGGGGGAAATGATGAGGTAGGCTAGGAAGCGAAAAAGTTAGGTAGGAAGGATGGTATTGGGAGGATCCAGGAAAATATAGTTTTAAAATCTGGAGAATTAAGCTAACTCCACCCCTTGGAAGTTTTTTTCTTAGGAAGTCCTGCCTCCACCTGAGGCCCACGCCCTAATCTCCGGAAGTCCTGCCCCCACCTGCAATTTCCGCACCCATCTGACCACCTATCGCCTACCTGAATCTGAGGAAGAGGAGGATCCAAACCCTTCCTATGCCCGCCCTCCTGGGATAAAAGTCCATTTGGCAAGAGGCTCATCCTCTTTTTTTTCTTCGACCCATTTCCCTGGTGCTCGCGGTTTTGCCCTCCTGCTCCATGCCTTACCCTCCCCTTTTTCCTGTTTTTCCCTTGAGTTCCTAAATAAAAGACCTGCCTGTTGTTCCTGACTGGTATGTGTTAAAATTCTTTTTACCACGGATACCAAGGACCCACGAGTGGGCATTGCGCGTACCCCATAACACCTCCAGCCCTATTTTTTATTCTTTATTTAGAAACAGGGTCTCACTAAGTTGCAGAGGGCCTCACTAGGTAGCTGAGGCTGGCCGAGAACCTGGGTCCTCCGGTCTCAGCCTCCCGAATGCTGGGATTACAAGCGTGCGCCACCACACCCGGCTATAACAGTTTTGCAGTTTTGTTTTCATCCAAAAGTCTGACCGGGGGCTTTCCATTCTAGGAACAGAGCTGGCTTCAATAGTCTACATTTTCCCTAAGTCATATATTCAAACCATGTATCAGTCCAACATAAAACATGGTGGTCATTGTTCTACCCACATACGAACTCTGTAACCATTGTTCTGAAATGTTACATGGTTCACGGCATTCAAACCTTGTTAGAGATGAAGCTGATGCCCATTAAAATTTCTAGGAGGCCAGAACAAACTCCATTGAATTTTGCACAGGGGAAGAAAACAGACAAAAATTGAGACACTTGTCTATGGCAGCATTTCCTAAGATATGTTTTAGCGGGGAAGATCTGGTTCAAGGAGATCTGGGAGAACTTCACAGCAGGGTCCTCTGATGGAAGGCTTCAATGCACAATAACACATTGAAGTCTTAGGAAAGACCTAGAGCACAGAGATCTGTATAACTGTTGAATTCAGTGTCCTCTGAATTTACTGATCCACAGTATGCTCTTTAAAAAAGATATTAGATTAGCCGGGGATGGTGGCTTATGCTTGTAATCCCAGTACTTGGGAGGCCGATACTGGAGGATACGGATCACAGCCAGCCTCACTACTTATTGAGGCTCTCCGCAACTTAGTGAGACTCTGTTTCTAAATAAATTTTTAAAAAGAATAAAAAATAGAGAGTATAGCTCAGAGGTAGAATGTCCCTGGGTTCAATCTCCAGTACCACAAAACAAAACAAAACAAAAGAAAAAAAAATGGTATCAGATCAGCTGGGCATGGTGGTGTACCCCTGTAGTCCTAGTACTTGGGAGGCTGAGACAGGAAGATCGCAAGTTTGAGGCCAGTCTCAGTAACTTAGTGAGACCTCAGCAATTTAGCAAAACCCTGTTTCAAAATAAAAAATAAAATAGGGCTGGAGGTGTAACTCGGAGGTAAAATGCCCCTGGGTTCAACATCTCGTACCAAAAAATTACCTCAAATCAATTACTATCTCAGGAAAGACACTTTGGAAAATGATTACCCACTATAATTACCACAGAGAAGAACGTGACATTCAAACAAAGTATGAAAAAAATTAGGAGACAATCAGAGAAATGTGAATGTTGATTAAATATTTAATACCAAGTTACTAATAATTTTTAAAGTGAGATTTTGGTTCTGTGTTTTTTTTTTTCTTGACTATCACATGCAGAAATGCTTGCAAATAAAATGATTTGAAGTTTGCTTCAAAATGACCCCAGAGTGTGGCTTCACAACTGGATTGGACATTAGGTGATAACCGTTCAAGTGTGTGTATATATTTTTTTAAAGAGCATGGTTGTGTCTTTAAAAATTCTTTTTCTGGGGGTGGGTGGGTAGTGCTAGGGATGGAACCCAGGGACTTCTGCATGCTAGGCAGGCACTTTACCACTGAGCTACATCCCCCACCCCTTTTAACATTGGAGATTAGAGTGCCTGAGTATTGTTTGAATGACACAAACTCACCTCTGAAAGCATCTCCAAGTGACTGTTTGCTCACACAGCAGTAGTAAGGCCATGAGTATTCCCTGGTTCTTGTCCTGGAAAGAAAGCTTTCATCCAGAGGATGCCATTAGGTAGCCATTGAAAAGCTTTATTGGATAAATTCCACAAGGGGGTCTGGGAGCAGAGTAAGGGGAGAAAGGGCCAAGAAGAAAGAGGAAGAGTGTCCCAAAGAGAAAGAGAGAGAGAGACAGAGAGAGAGAGAGAGAGAGAGAGAGGGAGAAACAGCATGTATCCATTTTTTGGTAAAAGTCTTAGGCAAGTTCTCCTGACCCTCTTTGACTAAAGGTCCAGGGGCAAATAGTAACTAAACCAGTATGTAAAAAGGAATGTTGACTGCTATTAGCTTTCTAAATAAGATAAGCTGTGTGTCCTAAGCACCTGATTTGTAAAACAATGCAATGATTTTCCATACCCCCAACTCTGTAACCAAAGGGTATAAAACTGGCCTACACCAGAGTTCCATGTGACAGTCTTTAGGCTGCTGTCCTGGCCAGCCAGTGGCCAGTAAATAAAGCGACCTCTTTGGCACAATGGAATCTGGTGTGTCTCTGTGGGTCACCTCACAACGGAGAGATAGAGATTGAGATTTCGCTGCCTCATGTTGGGCTTTTAAAACCCCTAGAAATCCACCCCTTTTCTTGTATATTAATTTTGTGTTTTGCACCAGAGCTTAGTGCAGCTGCGCAGGGTTATATCATGTGGAAAACTGGTCTTTTCATTCAGGAAGGCTTTCCTGTCTTTTTTCTCTCTGTCCTGTTTTATTTCCTATATAACTACCTAACAGTAAGACAGTTATTCCTAAGCAGATGCTGCTGACCCAAGCATGTAGCTTGAGCCTGCCGCCATGTCAGCAAGTACCCCTGCCCGCAGGGGTCCAGTAATTCGAGGGTCCTGGGGGAGCCCAAAGTCTGTATATGGGGAGAAAAGAAAGATGCGGAGAGCCTGCAATGTTTGTCAAGCTCTAAGGTTTTTTATTTTTCAGCTGTGCTCTCATACATGAGAAAGGGCAGTAAGAATGAGGGAGCGGGGTTAACAGTTAACGATATTTATGGAACAGCTTGTGGCTAACTCTTTGTGGTAGGAGTATGGCTCCAGGAAGTCTATCTATAAGTTGTTTTTCCCAGAGGAGACTGTTATGTGTAAGGGATGTGGCAGAGGTTATCTATAGCCTAAAGTTTCCTAGGAAGCTCTGTACATCCTCAACACAGGATCAGACCTAGGGCAGGACCAGATGATCTGTTAAGATGTGTTATGAAGTTACACAGGCCCTTGGTGCTTAACTTATGGTCCTTGGCAATTCCCCCCTTTTTATTGATTAAAATATAGTCCTTTGAAACTAAGGCCTGTCTTAGGCTGTGTGCAGGGTCATCAAAAATGCTTATGGGCAAGCCTCGTCTATGGAGGGATTGGATCATTGCCAAACCTTCCCGGTGAGGACTTTTCCCTTGCTAAAAGCTTTTTGCTGCACACTAATCCCGTCGTTGGCTCTCCGAATCTGTGCTCTCCCGAGATGGCTATCCCATCATGGAAGACAAGAGAAAGGTATCTTGTTTCTGTCTTAGGCGCCAAAGGTGGGAGGCAGGAGGTGACCTTAGGGACAATGCCCAGAGTAATCATCTAGCCCTGGCTGGATCTGCCTTAGGGCTCCACTTGTGATGAGATAGAATAGAAGAAATAAAAATTTAGGTATAAAGGAGATGGATTGGAAAGGAAAGGAAAAATGTGGTTTTAAAATTTGGAAAGTTCATAATCTATAGGGTGTGCTGGGTGTTGGGCAGAAGCCTCCATGAGCCCACACCCTTAATCTCAATGGCCCCTCTCTCCATCTGAGATTCCTGAGATGCTTAGTAAGCAAAGGATCTATGAGGACAAAGGCAGACCTCAGCCAGCCACCACCCATCATAGCTAAGAAACCTGAGGAAGAGGAGGTCCAGACCTCTGCTGTGTCCACCCTTTCGTGGGGGTTCTATAAAAGACTCTCTTGGCCGGGATGATCTCCCTTCACCTGCCTTCTCCCTGGAGTCCCTCACTTTCCTAAATAAAACTCCTGCCTTTGTCCCTGATTGGTGCGTGTTGAAATTTTTTTCACCATGGAAGCCAAGGACCCACTGTGGGGGTGGGGGGGAAGGCTGGTCAGAGCCGGAATTCACACTTTGAGGGAATTTCCCCTCAACAGCCACAATGACTATGCAGAAACCGGTTCTATCTGTTATCCTGCTGAGGCCCTTACCCGATAAGGACACAGTCAACCTTGACCAATCATGCAAGCCTTTCTTTAATAAAAATAGAGGCTTGATCAGAATCCTGTCTTGCCTCCATTCTTTTGCTTCCCTTGTTTGTTTCATTCCTTTAGGTTAAGCCGCCTCGGTCTCTGTTCCCAACCCCCGCTGGCCGGGGCACACAAGAGGTATCGTGCAGACCTGATGAGGTAGCCTAGGAAGCAGAAGTTTTTTTTCTTAGGAAGCCTGCCTCACATGAGTTCCACGCCCCAATCTCAGGAAGTCCTGCCCACCACCTGCAACTTCCGGGCCCTATCTGACCACCTATTCGCCCACCTGAATCTGAGGAAGAGGAGGAGCGAAACCCTTAAAAGTCAGAGTCAAGACGCCAACCTCCTCTTCTTCCCTGGAGGCGCGCAGCGTGCCCTTCTCCTCCATGCCTTACCCCCTTCCCGCTTCCTGCTCCTTGCCTTCCCTTCCCCTTTCTCCCAGTTTCCCTTTAAGTTCTTAAAATAAACCTGCCTATGTTGTTTCTGACTGGCACGTGTTAAAATTCTTTTTTCCACGAGCCAAGGACCTACGGATTTGGGGTTCACCGTACCCCAGCACAGACCCACAACAATAGTGTCTGGATTGATTTGTTTCTGTGGATTTTATTTAATATAGAATTATGAATTTATATATTTATTTTATCATTGAAGTAAAATTACTAATTTTATTTTTAAAATACTCTTAAAAAATAGTAATCAAGCCATGCATGGTGGTGCACACTTGTCATCCCAGTACTTGGGAGGCTGAGACAGGAGGATTGCAGGTTCACGGCCAGTCTCAGCAACTTCATGAGGTTCTCTGCAACTTAGTAAGACCCTGTTTCAAAATAAAAAATAAAATTGGGTTGGGGGTGAGATAGAATAGAAGAAATAAAACATTGGGTAGAAAGGAGACAAATTGGGAAGGAGAGGGAAAATATAGTTTTAAGACCTAGAAACTTCATAATTTTCAGCTTCACCTTACAGAGTCTGCTCTTTCTTAGACAAAAGCTCTTAATGGGCCACACTTTTAATTATAATAACAGACCTGGCCTGTCCTTTTCTTAGGCAAAGGTCTTGGATAGGCCTGGCCTATACACTTATAGCCCATCTGGCCTGTCCTTTACTTGGGATCTCAATAGGCCTGGTCTACGCTTTTTAATCATAATGGCCTAGCTTCACACCTGAAATACCTGAGATGCTGGGCAAACAAAAAAAAATCGCAGGAAGGAAGACTCACATTGTCAAGCTCTACACCTCATCTTCACACTTCAACTTCCTGGGAGGAAAATATCCCCCAAAGAAGTCTCATCTAAGTCAAGCTGAGCACCTACCAATAAAATGGCAAGAACCTGAAAATGCAAAGGAGACCACCTATCCCATTCCCCATTCCCCCCATGTGCTCTAGCCACCCCCTCTCCCGGTCCCCTATAGGAAAAGGATCACAAAGATCCCAAGGGCCTCTCATGCTCTCAAGGTGGCCCATGTTCTCCCTTGAACATGTATCTCCATTTTTCCTGAATAAAAGCTCTGAGCCGGGCGTGGTGGCGCATGCTTGTAATCCCAGCATTTGGGAGGCTGAGACTTGAGGATCCGGGTTCCAGGCCAGCCTCAGCTACCTAGTGAGGCACTCCGCAACTTAGTGAGACCCTGTTTCAAAATAAAGAATACAAAATAGGGCTGGGGGTGTAGCTCGGAGGTAGAACGCCCCTGAGTTCAATCCCCAGTACCGCAAAAACAAAAACAAAAAACCTCTGTCTTTGTCTCTGACTGGTGCATGCTGAAATTCTTTTCATTGTGGAAGCCAAGGACTCCAAGGTCCTGAGGTAAGTTTCCCATCCCCAAACCTGGGAGCTCCCGAGAACTCTTCACAGAATTATTGTGTTTTCTTGTAACAGGGCTATAGCTCAGAGGTAGTTTTGTTGGGGTGAGTCCTCAGTTCAGGAACTCTGGATCTGCAGGGTCCTTGGCTAACATGACGGAAAAGAATTTCAGCACGCGCCAGTCAGAGACATAGACAGAGGTTTATTTGGGGAAAAGGGAAAAAAGGAAGAAATACACATTCAAGAGAGAATGTGGGCCACCTCAAGATGAGGAAGGCATTTTGGGGAGTTTAGGGCTGTCTTCTTATAGGGGACTTTCGCGAGGGGTGGGCTAGAGGAGGTATGTGAGGATGATCTCAGTCTGGTAGTCCCCTAGGCGGTTTATGGTAGTCGATTAGTCCAGTCGGCTCCAGGGTGGATGATCTCAGTCCAGTAGTCCCGAGGCACTTCCTGGTGGTCTGGTGGTCTTGATGAGGTAGGCTAGGAAGCGAAAAGTTAGGTAGGAAGGATGGTATTGGGAGGATCCAGGAAAATATAGTTTTTTTAAAAATCTGGAGAGTTAAGCTAACTCCACCCCTTGGAAGTTTTTTTAGGAAGTCCCGCCTCCACCTGAGGCCCACGCCCTAATCTCCAGAAGTCCTGCCCCCACCTGCAATTTCCGCGCCATCTGACCACCTATCGCCCACCTGAATCTGAGGAAGAGGAGGATCCAAACCCTTCCTGTGCCCGTCCTCCTGGGATAAAAGGGCCCGGATGGCAAGAGGCCGCCCCTTCTTTCGTCGACTCACCTCCCTGATGCGAGCGGTTTGCCCTCCTGCTCCATGCCTTACCCTCCCCTTTCCTGTTTCCCTTGAGTTCCTAAAATAAAAAACCCTGCCTGTTGTTCCTGACTGGTACGTGTTAAAATTCTTTTTACCACGGATACCAAGGACCCATGAATTGGGGATCGTGGCACCCCATAACAGTCTGGTCAACCTTAGGGTCCTTAGGTTGATTGGGGTCCTCATTAGTTGATTGACAGATAAGCTGGAGAGTGTCCTAAATTGTAGGTTTTTCAAAATATCGTACCTGCCTTGCTATCAATGCACAGGGCAATTATACTTCCTTTCAGTTAACTCTAAGATTTACAGATTTCCCAGGAATTTGGGAGAGTCAGGCCTGGGAAAGTGGACCGGTTTGTGGAGTAGAGGCTGAAGTGCTTCAGTCCTAGGTTTTTTATATTAAAGTTATATTTTCTTTTCCCTTCCTGTCTGTTTCCTTTCTACCTACTTATTTCTTCTATCCTACATCAGTTTGCCCTTGAATTCAATCCTCAGTACCACCAAAAATAAATAAATAAAATACTAATTGCCAAAATTAGTGTTGCAGGAGAGTGTTGCTCACAGCTAGTCTCAGAGACAAAAGAAAATTCTGGAGGCCAAAAGTAGGACATGCAGGTCTTTCTTTAATTAGTGGCTGATTTACCCAGGTTGGGCAATTTCCTGCTCTTTGGACCCGAACAAAGGTATTCCAACCTTTTTATACAGTTGGTCACTTAACTTCGAGGGGAGTTCGGGAAAGGGAAAATGTGAGATTTATTACACTTTCACCTAGTAGGAAAGTGATACAGAAAACAGAAAGAGCTTGTTAATTCATGGCCTTGTCTCTCTCTTATCTCTCAGCTGTTCCCTGGCTGGGCTGGTGTACCTTGTTTACAGTTAGAGATGACCCCTGCTGAGTCCTGTCTCTGGCTTCCATAGGGGAGGGACTGGCCTCATTGATTTGCAAGCCTTTTTTGTTTTCTTTCTCTGCTAATTGTCAGCTAGCTAGGGGAGGGAGCAAGGATTTCCTATCTTTGCTATCCTAAGTCTAAATTTTTAACTAATAGGATATCCATGGCTCTGACTATTCTTTCCCATTTCATTAGTATTTATTCAGCAGGCTTTTTTTTTTTTTTTTTTTTTGCAGTACTGGGGATGGAACCTGGGGGCATTCTACCTCTGAGCTATAGCCCCAGCCCTATTTTTTTATTCTTTATTTGGAAACAGGGTCTCACTAAGTTGCAGAGAGCCTCACTAAGCAGCTGAGGCTGGCCTTGAACCCGGATCCTCTGGTTTTAGCCTCCCAAATGCTGGGATTACAAGCATGCGCCACCACGCCTGGCTCTCAGCAAGCATTTTTTTTTTTTTTTTTCTGATACTGGGGATTGAACTCAGAGGCATTCTATCTCCGAGCTATACCCTCAGCCCTATTTTTTATTCTTTATTTTGAAACCGGGTCTCACTAAGTTGCAGAGTGCCTCACTAAGTAGCTGAGGCTGGCCTGGAACCTGGATTCTCCGTTCTCAGCCTCCCAAATGCTGGGATTACAAGCATGCACCACCACGCTTGGCTGTCACCAAGCATTTTTAACACATCTATTAGTTCATTGTAATTATACATCATAATGAGTTTCAAAGTGATACAAACATAGGTGCATATGGAGTTTGGTGTGTTTCCCTCATATTGCGCCCTGCTACCCAACTCTGCATACATGTTAGTGAGCTTGGTGAGTGATATATTCATATAAGGACACAGCATTATTAGAACTGTTTTCTTCCTCAAGCCTCCTTTTTCTTTTCCCCACCTACCTCTCTCAATCCCTCTCCACTATTTTAGTGATCTCTCTCCTCATGTGGTAGGGTGCGGACTGTACCCCAAAAATAGAATAATACTCCAGGTTCGTTGATATTGTGAAAAAAAGAATTTTAACACATATCAAACTGCAACATCTGGCAGATTTATTCAGGAACAGGTCAGGGCGAGGAAAACTGGGGTGGAGGAAAGACGGGGAGTGCAGATAAGCTTAGGACCTGGTCCCCAATCCCGGGCAGGAGTCCAAGAGAGCGAGCGACACGTGCATTCCAGAGGGTATAGGAGAGGGCGGGGCCCTTCCAGCCCCTCACTCTCAGTTTCCAAGATTTTCATAGGTTGAGTTCCAGGTGAGGTCTTGCTCCTCCTCTTTCCAGGTGTGCGTCTCCGGTGGGCGGTGGGCTGGGCTCTACGTTTCTCTCGGGCCGAACCAAAATTTTTCTTTTTAAGGGGTGGACG
>PVLC010046558.1:0-11359 GCA_004027655.1 Graphiurus murinus | reverse complement strand
TCTTTTCTTTTCTTTCTTTCTTTTTTTTTTTTTTTTTTTTTTTTTTGCGGTACTGGGGATGGAACCCAGGGGCATTCTACCTCCGAGCTATACCCCCAGCCCTATTTTTTTATTCTTTTATTTTGAAACCGGGTCTCACTAAGTTGCGGAGTGCCTCACTAGGTAGCTGAGGCTGGCCACGAACCCGGATCCTCTGGTCTCAGCCTCCCAAATGCTGGGATTACAAGCGTGCGCCACCATGCCCGGCTTTCCAGAAGGTTTTCAATACACTCCGTCCAGATCCACCCAAAGAATCACTATATACGGCAGCCATAAGCCTTAGGAAATGTATTTCTTGACAACAAAGACGTGAAAATACAAATTACTCCTGGATCCCTGGGCTACAGAACGGATGTGTGAGCAGGCATGAAAATAACCTTAATCTTCTTTGTCTCCGTCAGACTCTTTGCTGATTAGGTGCATGTTAGTGAGCAGTAATTCTTGAATCTCTTTATGCATAGTTATTAGTAGTAGGTTTAAGGTATTCAGTATATCATGGTAAACAGATACACTATCACCCAGGTTTTGTTGTTACACTTACCGGGCAGGGCAGAGGAGCTGTCACCTAATTCTTAAGGGCCTGGGATTTTCAGAATGGCAAATGGGCCCTGTCTTGAACTTGGTCACCAGGTCTATCAGCCCCAAGAGAGTCAGCCTGTGCTTTGGAGCCAGGCATCAACAACTTCTCTCTAGCTATGAAAGTCCTAGGTGGCATCTCTTCCAATAAAAGGCTGTTTCATCTACACTGAAAAATCTGTTGTTAGATCTAGATACCTTGCCGCGGCTTCTACACCAGTGCTTGCTGCTTCACCTTCGCTTTATGTTACAAAGATGGCTTCTTTCCTTAAACCTCATGGGTCAACCTCTGCTGGCTTCAAACTTTCTTCTGCAGTTTCTTCTCTGAGCTTTCATAGAATTGAAGAAAGCGAAGGTCTTGGTTTGGATTAGGTTTTAGTTTAAGAGCCCATGTGGCTGGTGGAATCTTCTCTCCTGACCACCCACACCGTCTCCACATCAGCACACAGGCTGTCTCACTCGTCATTTGTGGGTTCACCGCAATAGCACTTTTAGCTCCCTTCAAGAACTTGTCATTTGCATTTACAACTTGGCTGTGTGGCACTAGAGGCCTGGCTTTTGGCCTGGCTCAGCTTTTGACCTGTCTTCCTCACTGAGCTTCATCATTTCTAGTTTGCAGGCTGGGGACATAGCGCAGAGGCAGAGCACTTGCCTATCATGTGTGAGGCCCTGCAACACACACACACACGTGAGAGATGTGCAACCCTTCCTTTCACTATCCATTGGCCTACTCAATATCACAGTGTCTCAGGGAATGAGGAGGTCTGGCAGGGAGAGAAAAAGAGACAGATGCAGGGAATGGCGGGTGAATGGAGCAGTCACAACACAACACATCTTACGTGGACATGGTTCATGGCACCCCAAAACAATCACAATAGCAATATCGAAGATCACTGATCACCACAACAGTACAATAATGAGAAAGTTTGACATGTTGCAAGAATTACCAAAACGTGACATGGAGACAGGGAGTGAGTACATGCAGTTAGAAAGTGACACCCACAGACTTGCTCGCAGAAGCATTGCTACAAACCTTCACTTTGTAAACAAAACAACACCCCATAGTATCTGCAAAGTGTGACAAAGCGAAGCACAGCAACTCGAGGCAGGTGTGCTGGCACTCACGCCTTCAGCTCTGTCCTCTGATCTTCCAGCTTTAGGTGTGCTGGCACTCACGCCTTCAGCTCTGTCCTCTGATCTTCCAGCTTTAGGTGTGCTGGCACTCACGCCTTCAGCTCTGTCCTCTGATCTTCCAGCTTTAGGTGTGCTGGCACTCACGCCTTCAGCTCTGTCCTCTGATCTTCCAGCTTTCCTCCTCCTGGTTCTCCCTTTCACTGCTCTTCAAAAATCTACAACCTGGCCTGTCTTCCCCTCAGCTAATTCTTGCAGATCTTCTTTTTCCTCTCTTCCTACTTACCTAGCTCTCAGGAAAGACAGCTTCCCTGGGGTTAGGGCCAATGAGTATTTTCCGTTCCTCTCTCTCTTGATCTCTGAAGCTCTGGGCACGGATGGCCACGTTCCCTTTACAATACTCCCTCATTTGGCTCTTAGAGCACACTGCCTTCCTGGTTCTCCTTCCTATACTTCCGGCTGCCCTTTGTCTGTCTCCTCTGCAGACTTATTCAAGGCTTGCTTCTGTACCCCTCCTCCTCTTACCTCACAGTCTCTCCTCGGATCCTCCCCTTGTCCAGGGCTTCAACGGATCCACTCCGGCTTCTCTCCAGCTTCTTCCCAAAATGTGGCCTGGTCACTGCCGTGCAACAGATTTTTCAATAGCACTTTAGGATCAAGACATAAAACACAGAAATGCCTTACCATGGTCTACAGGGCCTCTCTGGGCTCTGCCACCACCTGAGTCCTCCTTTCCCCTTCCCACACCAAACACACGCAGTCCTGCTCAGCCCTGGGTGCTCTACCTCGCTCCCATGACAAGGCTGTGAGCTATTCTCCATGCTCAGAATGCCGCTGTCGAGTAACTCCTCGGTCCAAGTGTTATTTTTCTCAAGGGAACCACCGTGACCTTTGGACTCGATGAAGCCTCCCGTTCCCTTTATAGGCTTTTATGGCTCCATGAACTGCAACTCTGTGCCACGTATCACAGCTGTAGCTCTTGATGTGTTGTTTCTATTGCAACCCTCCACAAAGGCAGAGACTATTCACCACCGTGTTCTGATGAATTGCTTCCCTGCCCTTTCCCCCTGGCATCACCAACTCTCAGGTGAGGTCCCGAGGAAGCTGAGCCTCCTGCGTGCTCTTCCACAGTACCCTGCTCCTGACTCTGTCTTACCTTATCATACTGATAAGTTCGTCATTCATTCAGCCTGTGGGGCCTTTTGTTTAAGCTCAAGCTCTTCGCTGGGTACCATGCTAGGCACTAGCTCTTCTGTTAAAACAACACTCCATGCTTTTCTTGGGATCACAGACTATCTGAGAATTTGAGCCACAAGCTCTCTTTTCAGAAAGAAAAGGCTCATACAGCATTTTGCAAAGGATTTGAGCATGATTCATGAATACCCTGTAGCTCAGGTGCGAACAGCCTAAATTTACACCAAATTTACAAGTGCTGGGAGGGCAGGAACTGAATAATGTCCGACCTTTTCCCCTGTAACCAGCAAAGAACTTGGTCTGTGGAGTAACAAAATCAGTAGCTGTCAATTAAAACTGAATGAACAAATCACGTTCACCGGGCAACTTCATGTAGAGGGTGGAACTGTGAGTTACTGGAGCCACACCATTTGGGCTTAATTGTTGGTCTTTGTAACTTGAGAAAGTCACTTCACTTCTCTGTGCCTTGGTTTGGGCAACAGAATAATGGGAGCACTACTGCCTGGTGATGGTGAAGATTAAATAGGCTAATACCATAAGTCACTTATAATAATAATAATAATAGTAATAGTAATAATAATAATAATAATAATAATAATAATAAAAACCCTCTTCACATATACCAACTCATTATATTATCACAACACTCCATTTTATTATTTATTTATTTAGCGGTATCGGGGGTTGAACCCGGGGTATTCTACTGCTGAGCTACACACCGAGCCTTATTTTATTCTTTATTTTGAAACACATTCCGCTGAGGCTGGCCTCGAACCTGTGATCCTCCTGTCTCAGCCTCCCAAGTACTGGGATTACAAGCAGGCGCCACCACGCCGGGCTAGACTTTTGTTTGATTCAAACCCAGCGCTTCATTCCGAGTCCTGCTTTTAGCCCTGGGCCCTACATGCAGTAATGCTCTTGGTCAATGTTAAATCACCCTGTGGCCTATTCTCGGATGTTTCATGCTTTTTAAGCGTTTTTGAGGAGTGAAACCCACTTCTGTAATACGCCCAATATACTTAATATGGTTCCCGCTATAACATCACCAATTCCAATTAAGTCCTACTTGTACAAGTGTGTGACCTGACAGTGTCACGTGAACAGCAATGTTTACAAGCAAGGAAGAAAGTCCACGGAAGGGCATCTCGGGACCATCGAGCACGGCCTCGCATTCACCTGCGCCCCCCTCGGCCCTCCAGAGAAACTTTCCACCCGCGGTCAGGCAGGCCCAGGCCAGGCAGGCCGGGCTGAGCGTGTGGCCGGAGCCACTCACCTGTCAGCGTCTGCTCCAGCCAGTGCAGGGAGCTCCTGGGCCCTTGCTGTCCTTTCTTGCTCCGCAGCCGGCCTCTCCGAGGTCTGCGGTCCGCCGGCCTTCCAGAAGCCGGGGAGCCGAGCGCCAAGGCCCCCAGGGCCGCCAGACTTTCCCACCGCGAGCGGATCGGGCCACCTTCCGCCCGTGGCCAATCACAGCTCGAGAAACTGGTGCGCCCACAGCCCTGCCCCCGTGGCCCAACACAGCCAATCAGAGTCCAGGACACAGCTACGCACCCCTCCCACGCCGTAAGGGGCGGGGCAGCGGTGCTGCCCGCGTGGGAATCAGCTTTCCAGGGAATTGCGCCCAGAGCTAGCCCGGAGGGCGGCTGGCCCCGTCACACCCTCGCCTGCTCAGCGTTTTAAGACATTTGGAATTCCAGTCGCTTTGCCCCTTAGAGAATGTCACTGGCCCGTAAGAAAAAAGCTAGACATAATTAAAACTCCGTTTTTAAGGTAGAGCCATTCAGAATTATCCAAATAATGTTTAAAAAAGTCTTTGAAACACATCTAACACCTCCAGCCCCACCCTAGTTAGCAGTCAGCCCTTTCCCCCTCCTTTCCTGATACCTTCACCTAAATATTCTATTGATAAATTGCCAAATGTGACATTCTAATTACCTGAGGCAAAACGTCATATGCCAAACCAATTTCTTCTTAAAGTCAGGCTCAGGGTCATTTACTCTCATATATATCTACCCAATCAAAAAATATTTATGGCATGCCTATTAAGTGCCAAGCACACAAAAGTACAATGAGAAGACAATGGGGGATAAAATACATTCCCTTACCTCATGGAGGACACAGACATAAACTAAGAATATGATTAGTCACAATTGGAGTTCGGTGTTATCAAGGACAGTGCCCTGACCCTGGCCTAGTTCTGTTTGAATGGAGCTGGAGTCAGGAAAGCTGGTGGATTCCCAGGCTGGTGATCTCTTCTGCCACGTTTTTACAACACACTGGGCAGTTCTAACACAGCCTTAATACCCTGCACCCGGATACATTCGGACTGCTCATTCCCTCGTGGAGTGAACTCCGTGTGGGTACTGATTATTTTCCTGTGAAATATACAGGTACTCAGGAAATGGTCCTCGAATCTTTGAGTGTGGCGTTAGTATGCAGTCTATGTCTCAACAGCCTTTGAGAGGAACTAACAAAGTAGCAGCCAGAATCCTGGCTCATCTCAAGATCAACTGATCTCCAGGATATTCTAGAATTAACTGAGCATCTAATGTATATGGGTGGGAAGTAGGGAGTTCTTGTTCAGCAACCCTTTTGCCTCTGAGTTACTTTTATATAAAAACTCTATTATTTATGGATTTATTCCACTTTTTCTTGACTCATAGAAGGATTTGGGACCCAAACTAACCAAAATGTCACTTTTTTTTTTTTTTTTTTTTTTTGCGGTACTGGGGATTGAACTCAGGGGCATTCTACCTCCAAGCTACACCCCCAGCCCTATTTTTTATTCTTTATTTTGAAACCAAGTCTCACTAGGTTGCGGAGTGCCTCACTAGGTAGCTGAGGCTGGCCACGAACCCGGATCCTCTGGTCTCAGCCTCCCGAATGCTGGGATTACAAGCGTGCGCCACCACGCCCAGCGTCACTTTTTTTTTTTTGAAAGAGAAAATTGTGTATTAGAAGGAAAATTACAGAAAAGAGAAGTTCAGGAATGTAAACTCCATACTTAGAACTACATGCTAAAAATCACTGGTCAGGAAGGAACAGAAATGCTGGAAGCTTGCACCGGCGCTCCACGTACTCCTGTGTGGCATGGTAATTCTTAAAATAGTGTGCTTTATAATCAAAACTTGAAACTGCCCAACTAAGCTATGCCAACTCCATTACACAAATTCTACCCAGAGTTTTCCATCCCAAACGTTTAAATGGTGCATTTCTAGGACTATACAATTCAAACAAAACAAAAATAACACTGAAACCTTTAGATGAAGAGATGAGGGAAAGTAATGCATATTATTTTTAAGAAAATCATAATGTGAGCCGGGCGTGGTGGCGCATGCTTGTAATCCCAGCATTCGGGAGGCTGAGACCTGAGGATCCGGGTCCGCGGCCAGCCTCAGCTACCTAGTGAGGCACTCCGCAACTTAGTGAGACTCGGTTTCAAAATAAAGAATAAAAAATGGGGCTGGGGGTATAGCTCGGAGGTAGAATGCCCCTGAGTTCAATCCCCAGTACCGCCAAAAAAACAAAACAAAACAAAACAAAACAAAACAAAAAAAAAAAAAAAAAAAAAGAAAATCATAATGTGTTCCTTTATGGTAAGATACTGGTGTTTCTCGTATGTAACAGATGGATTAAAAATAGTATCAGTCTTTTGTATTTCAAACTTACTAATTTAAACAAATGTGAAAAACATAAGGACTCTGCATAGGTTTACTCAAAGGTTTGGTTTTCTCAACTCAATGTATTGAAGTTGTCAGCATGGTCTTTGGTAATATAAATTCAAGAAGTATTTGCTGGATGAACAGAAGGTCTTAAATCTATCACTAGTAGGATTTCTAGATCACTAGCCCTTCTAGTTAGGGGAATGTCACGATTATAGAATGCCCCAAAGCGCTCATGTATTAGGCTCAAGGTTGATACAGTTAAGTCAGGAGAGTTGTAATCTCATCCGTGGATAAATGATTTATCCATTTTATCAGTGGATGAATGGATTTATTTGGGTGGAGACCTAGGCGGTAGGCTGTGGCTGGGGTGTGGCCTTAGGGATTTTGCTTGTGTCTCTGACTCCCCTAGCTTGCTTTCTCTCCTTTGTTTCCAGCCTCATGGTGTGAGAAGGAAGCTTGCACTCACTTTCCTTCTCTCTCCACTTCCCACCACCCTGCTGAGATTGTTGGTCCCAGGCCTCACAAGGACTGAACCAAAGCTCCCCCATGGAAACCGTGGAAGGAAGGAAATCTTCCTTCCTCTAAATCACATGCTCAGGTCTTTGGATTATAACAGTCAAGAATGCTAACATGGGGAGAATCCTGTATTCAAACATAGTGCATCTGTTTAACTGGATGATACACGTAATTCCCTTTCCCTTTCAGTAAACCAAACTGAAAAAGATTTCCCTAAAAAGCAAAACAAAATTACCCTGTTTATAAGTAGTGTATCAGTGCCTATGCCAAAATAGTGTTGTATTACTAAATGTTTATTTGCTTACATTAAAACTGAAGCCCCGCACTTCCATGGTAAAGACCTGGTCTATGAATTTCTCAATTTTGCACAGTACAATTTGATCCAGAGTAGGATGTGAAGTATGGTAATCCTTAAAATAATTAAAATATTACTCCTTTGAACAATGGTGAGCTGGGCATGTCTGTAATCTCAGTACTTGGGAGGCTGAGACAGGAAGATCACAGGTTCACAGCCAGCCTCAGCAGCTTAGTGAGGCCCTTTGAAAATTGAGACCCTGATTCAAAACAAAAAATAAAAATGGCTGGGGGTGTAGCTCAGAGGTAGAATGCCCCTGGGTTCAATCCCCAGCACCATAAAAACCAAAAACACACAATGGTGGGGGTGGGGTGGGGTGGGGTGGTGGGGAAATGAGGCACGGGCTTTTTTCTCTTATGTGTTTACTTTATACTTTTATTGGTGCATCATTTATTGGTCTCACATCATAATGCAATTCATAGTGATGTTGACATCCATGCACACAGCGCTTGGTGGGCTTTCCCCCCACTCCTTCCCCATACAGGGTATTGAGATTGACACTGGTGTCAATCTCACATATGCACATAATTGTCAATGGAAGTGATTCCTTCATTGATCCTCCCTCTCCCCCTCCGCTTCCCCTAGACCACCTCCCTTGCTCTGATGGAGTTTCTCCTCCATTGTCTGGAGTCCCTCTGGTATCCCGATTATTCCCTAGCTTCCCCATATGAGAGAAAACATAAGACCCTTGGCTTTCTGCGCCTGGCTAATGTCATTTAGCATAATGTTCTTCAGGTCCATCCATTTTCCTGCAAATGACATTGTTTTGTTTATCGCTGAGTAGAATTTCATTGTATGTATATCCCATAATTTTATAATCCATTCATCTGTTGACGGATACCTAGGTTGGTTCCATAATTTGGCTGTTGTGAATTGTGCTGCTGTTGAACTTGGATAAGCATACATTACTTTAATATTCTGATTTCAGTCCCTTTGGAAAGATCCTTAGGTGTGGAATAGTGGATTAAATGGCAGATCCATTCTCAGTTTTCTGAGGGATCTCCACATTGATTTCCATAGCAGCTGTACTAATTTGCAATCCCACCAACAGTGTAGAATTCCTATTTCCCCACACCCCCACCAGCATTTATTGTTGTTTTGACACCTTGATGATTGCCATTCTAATTGGGGTTAGATGGAATCTCAGTGTAGTTTTGATTTGCATCTCCCTGATTGCTAATGATGTTGAACATTTTTTTCATGTATTTATTGGCCATTTGTATTTCTTCTTTGGTGAAGTGTCTATTGCTGGGTGTAGCAGTGCATGCTTGTAATTCCAGGACTTGGGAGGCTGAGATACGAGGATCAAAGGTTCAAGGCCAGCCTCAGCAACTTAGTGAGACTCTCAGCAACCTAGTGAGACCGTTTCAAAACAAAAAATAAAAAGCTGTGGGTGGTGATGCACGCTTGTAATCCCAGTACTAAGGAGGCTGAGACCAGAGGATCTGGGTTTGTGGCCAGCCTCAGCTACTTAGTAAGGCTCTCCACAAGTTAGTGAGACCCTGTTTCAAATAAAGAATAAAAAATAGGGGTAGGGGTATAGGTCAGAGGTAAAATGCCCCTGGGTTCAATCCCGAGTAACACACACACACACACACACACACACACAAATAAGTAAATAAAACAAAGAATAAAAACAGGTGTGGAGATGTAGCTTGGAGGTAGAATGCCTCTGGGTTCAATCCCCAGTAAGAAAAGACACACACACACACACACACACACACACACACACACACACACCATCATCATCATCATCATCTAAAATATGTTTCTGTGTTTTTTACTCTAATTTATCTTTAGTTTCTCTGTCTATATATGTATCATAGTACTGGGGATTGAACGCAGGGGTGTTCTACCTCTGACCTATATACCAGCCGTTTTATTTTGAAACAGAGTCTTACTAAGTTGTACAGGGTCTTGCTAAGTTGCTAAGGCTGGCCAGGAACCTGTGATCCTCCTGTCTCAGTTTCCCAAGTACTGGGATTACAGGCACCACTTTACCAGGCTCTTTAGTTAATTTTATTTTATTTATTTATTTTTTGGTACTGGGGATTGAACTCAGGGGCATTCTACCTCTGAGCTACACCCCCAGCCCTATTTTTTATTCTTTATTTTGAAACCGGGTCTCACTAAGTTGCGGAGTGCCTCACGAGGTAGCTGAGGCTGGCCGCGGACCCGGATCCTCCGGTCTCAGCCTCCCAAATGCTGGGATTACAAGCGTGCGCCACCACGCCTGGCTTTTAGTTAATTTTAAATACAATTATCATACAAGTATTTGTCACTAATGAAGATGGAAAAATGAAAAGTCACTGTTTTTAGTTGGGAGTGGTAAGAACTAGCTTACTAGAGAAGAGGAAAGAGATAACAATAATAGTACTAACAATGATAGCAGCTATGCAGACAATCCAGGGAACTACACTGCACCACAGTCCTCTAGCTAACATTTATTGAGTACCCAACCACATACCAGGCCCAGTTAAGAGTATTTTACGTGGAACTGGATTAGGAAATAGATACTCTCATCCCCATTTTACAGATGAAAAAAAGAAGACATAGCAGGTTAAGGTCTTGCCCAAGATCTCAAAGCTAGTAGGTGGCAGAGCCAGGTATCTGACTCCAGAACCCACTCTCTAACCTGAGGTTCCAACAGCCTGGCTTAGAGTAAGTTACAAACTCCATTAGGTCAAGTGATCCTTTTGGTTTCAAATCTTTCTTGCAAGTAATTTTGAAAAATACTGGTTTACTAAATATATGGTAGCTGTTCCTTCATTCAAAATGGTGACGTGGTTTATATAATCTGTCCCTGTAATTTGTAATATCTCACATAGCAATGCTTTCTCCTTTACCCAAAACAAAAGGGAGAGGGGAGGAAAGAAAACACCAAGTACACAAGATTCTATATTTGCATATACTTTAATAATAAAGTCACTTTAGCTGTAAATGAACAAAAACAAGGAGACAAGGAGAACTTAACAAATGAACTTCCACAACTGGGTCAAAATAGGCATACATAAAGTTTTAAAACATATACTGTCTGCGCTAACAGAGGGTACAGCTACTAATTTGATTACACATATTTTCTTAAACATTATTATCAAAGAGTGCAAAGTTAGGTCAAACAACAATGTCAAGAAAATTTTGTCCTAAATTTTAACAAAGTCTTTTAAGAAAGTCTAAAAACCTCCTATTTTCCCACAATGACTCTCAAAACCTTGAGTTTTATAGCAGAATATCAGTTTGCAACTTAAGCTTTTGCCATACATGAAAAATTATCAAAAATATATTGATGGGTCTATACTAATTGTGACTATTTATATTTACATTAAGCAAATTCTTTTTACCAAGTTCTTTATATACAAATTACCACTTGTTCTATGTGAAATTTATTAAAAAGTTAAAAACCACAGAAATGTCATTAGAAATAATGCATTTGAAATGTAACTGCTTTCCATCAATGAAGAACATTTTAAAATAATTTAATTGAAAAGTATTGAATTTCCCACCAATTTCAGCGGCAACAGTATTCCTCCTGAATGCTTTCTGTGATTCAAGGGGGAGGGGGAGAAAACAAACAATGAAACCAAGTAAAGCTTGATTACAAAAATGTAAATGATAAAAATTTGACTGGTCTTTATTGATCTTCAAGAAATTTATACTCTAAATAGGTTGGCTTAAAAATTAATCATTAGCCGGGCGTGGTGGCGCACGCTTGTAATCCCAGCATTCGGGAGGCTGAGACCAGAGGATCCAGGTTCGCGGCCAGCCTCAGCTACCTAGTGAGGCACTCCGCAACTTAGTGAGACTCGGTTTCAAAATAAGTAATAAAAAATAGGGCTGGGGGTATAGCTCGGAGGTAGAATGCCCCTGAGTTCAATCCCCAGTACCA
>PVLC010046557.1:0-11392 GCA_004027655.1 Graphiurus murinus | reverse complement strand
GAACTCAGGGGCATTCTACCTCCGAGCTATACCCCCAGCCCTATTTTTTATTCTTTATTTTGAAACCGAGTCTCACTAAGTTGCAGAGTGCCTCACTAGGTAGCTGAGGCTGGCCGCGAACCCGGATCCTCCGGTCTCAGCCTCCCGAATGCTGGGATTACAAGCGTGCGCCACCACGCCCGGCTTTATTCTTTATTTTCAAACAGGGTCTCACTAAGTTGAGGAGAGCCTCACTAACTAAGTAGCTGAGACTGGCCGAGAACCCGGCTGGTGCACACTTGTAATCCCAGTACTTGGGAGGCTGAGACCGGAGGATCCAGGTTCGCGGCCAGCCTCAGCTACCTAGTGAGGCACTCCGCAACTTAGTGAGACCCTGTTTCAAAATAAAGAATAAAAAAATAGGGCTGGAAGTATAGCTCGGAGGTAGAATGCCCCTGAGTTCAATCCCCGGTACCACAAAAAAAAAAAAAGAAAGAAAGAAAGAAAATCGGGCTGGGGATGTAGCTCAAAGGTAGAATGCCATTGGGTTCACCCCAGTACTAAAAAAAAAAGAAAAGAAAAGAAACAGGGTCTCACTATGTTGCAGAGGGTCTCACTATGTAGCTGAGGCTGGCCAGGAACCCTCGATCATCCTGTCTTAGCCTCCCAAGTACTGGGATTACAAGTGTGTGCCACCACATCCACCTTTCTCCTCCTCTTTGCCAAGAACCTGAGTCCCAGCTGGGCGTGGTGGTGCACACTTGTAATCCCAGTACTTGAGAAGATGAGACAGGAGAATCACAGGTTTGCAGCCAGTCTCAGCTGCTTAGTGAGGCCCTCTGCAACTTAGTGAGACCCTGTTTGAAAAATAAAGAATAAAAAATAGGGCTTGGGATGCAGCTCAGAAGTAGAATGCCCCTGGGTTCAATTCCCAGCACCACAAAAAAAAAAAAAAAGCTGGGCATGGTGGTGCATGCTTGTAATCCCAGTACTTGGGAAGCTGAGACAGGAGGATTGCAGGTTCATGGCCAGCCTCAGCTATGTAGTGAGGTCTTCCACAGCTTAGTGAGGCCCTGTTTCAAAATAAAGAAAATAAAATAGGGCTGGGGATGTAGCTTGGAGGTAGAATGCCCCTGGGTTCAACATCCCAGTACCGCAATAAAAATAAAAATAATAAAAATAGGACTGGGGGTGTAGCTCAGAGGTAGAATGCCGTGGGTTCAATTCCCAGTACCACGAGAAATAAATAAATAAATTAAGGTATATAATAAACTGGACATGATGGTGCCCACCTGTACTAGTACTTGGGAGGCTGAGACTGCTGAGACAGGAAGATTGCAGATTTGAGGCCAGCCTCAACAATTTAGCAAAACCCTGTTTCAAAATAAAAAACTTAGCCAGGCATGGTGGCACATGCTTGTAATCCCAATAGGTAGGAGGCTGAAACAGGAGAATCATAGCTTCTCAGCCAGCCTCAGCTACTTAGTGAAGCCCTTTTTTTTTTGTACTGGGGATTGAACCCAGGGGCATTCTACCTCCGAGCTATATCCCCAGCTCTATATTTTATTCTTTATTTTGAAACAAGGTCTCACTAAGTTGCAAAGGGCTTCACTAAACATCTAAGGCTAGCCATGAACCCTGATCCTCTGGTCTCAGCCTCCCAAGTACTGGGATTACGGAGAGTGAAGTCCTTCTTACCACACCCGGCTACTTAAGATCTTATCTGAGCCTCCAGAGTTGCTAGGAATAGAGGTGTTAGCCTCTACACCTATTTTTTATTTTTTTTTATTTTTTTTATTTTTGCGGTACTGGGGATTGAACTCAGGGGCATTCCACCTCCGAGCTATACCCCCAGCCCTATTTTTTATTCTTTATTTTGAAACCGAGTCTCACTAAGTTGCGGAGTGCCTCACTAGGTAGCTGAGGCTGGCCGCGAACCCGGATCCTCCGGTCTCAGCCTCCCGAATGCTGGGATTACAAGCGTGCGCCACCACACCCAGCCTATTTTTTTTTTTTTTTCTTTCTTTCTAGTACTGAGGATTGAACCTAGGGATGCTCTACCACTGAGCTATATCCCCAGACCTTTTAATTTCTCTTTTCGGTACTGGGGATCCAACTCAGGGGCATTCTACCTGTGAGCTACACCTCCCAGGCCAATTTTATTTAATTTTGAAACAGGGACTTGCTAAGTTGCTGAGGGTCTCCTAAATTGCTGAGGCTGTCCTCAAACTTCTGGTCCTCCTGTCTCACTCTTACAGGTGTGCACCAACATGCTGGCTGATACCTGTTAACTCTCTCAAATTCTGTGGAAGTCCTCTTGCCCCCTGAGTTGGATCCCGTATGTCTTTTCCTCATCTGCCTGGTGTTACCTCCATTAGAGCACATCTCACTGAGATCTGTCTTTCCCCAGGGGAAGAATTTCATGATGTGGAGGATGCAGAGACCTATAAGAAGATGCTGGCTCGGGATGAGCGGCGTTTCCGGGTGGCTGACCAGGACGGGGACTCAATGGCCACTCGGGAGGAGCTCACGGCCTTCCTGCACCCCGAGGAGTTCCCTCACATGCGGGACATTGTAATCGCTGTGAGTGAGGGTGGCAGGAACCCCAACCCTGCCTCCCACACCCCTCCCGGGGACCCGGCTTCCGATCCCAGGTTCAGCCTCCCAATGCTTACCTGGGGCAGGTGGCCACCCGATCCTAGCATCTTCCCAAAGAATCCAGGCCACCCAGGTCGGGGAGGATGACATGACCCCTGTCTACCTGGACGCTTAATATCTAACCTCTCCTGTCAGACCTCTCTGTGCTCACATATGGAGTCCAGGTCCACAGTCTGCCCTCAGTAAAGGACCTAATCCTGACTGAACCCAGAAGACCCCAGTCCCACATAGACTATCCATTCTGAGGCCAATCAAGCTGGTTCCATTTTTATGATTTCTTTATAAGTTGGTTTTTTTTTGTTGTTGTTGTTTTTGCAGTACTGGGGATTGAACTCAGGGGCATTCTACCTCTAAGCTATACCCGCCCCCGCAGCCCTAATTTTTTATTCTTTATTTTGTTTTTTTTTTGTTGTTGTTGTTGTTTTTTTTTTTTGGCGGTACTGGGGATTGAACTCAGGGGCATTCTACCTCCGAGCTACACCCCCAGCCCTATTTTTTTTATTCTTTATTTTGAAACTGAGTCTCACTAAGTTGCAGAGTGCCTCACTAGGTAGCTGAGGCTGGCCACGAACCCGGATCCTCTGGTCTCAGCCTCCCGAATGCTGGGATTACAAGCGTGCGCCACCACGCCCGGCTTTTTATTCTTTATTTTGTAAATAGGGTCTAGCTAAGTTGCAGAGGGCCTCACTAGATAGCTGAGGCTGGCCGTGAACCCGGATCCTCTGGTCTCAGCCTCCCAAATGCTAGGATTACAAGCCTGCGCCACCAAGACCGGCTCATTTATTTTTATTTATTTTATTTTATTTTATTTTATTTTTTTTGCGGTGTTGAGGGCTGAACCCAGGGACATTCTACCTCTGAGCTATACCCCCAGCCCTATTTTTTATTCTTTATTTTGAAACAGGGTCTCACTAAGTTTCCGAGTGCCTCACTAAGTATCTGAGACTGGCCATGAACCTGGATCCTCCAGTCTCAGCCTCCCAAATACTGGGATTACAAATGTGCGCCACTATGCCCTGTTTCTTTTTACTTTTTGTAGTACTAGGGATTGAACCCAGGGCCATTCTACCTCTGAGCTACACCCTCAGTCCTATTTTTAATTTTGAAACAAGGTCTCACTAAGTTGTGGAGCGCCTCACTAAGTAACTGAGGCTGGCTGTGAACCTGCCATCTTCCTGTCTCAGCCTCCACAGTACCTGGATTATAAGTGTGCACCACCACACCCAGCTTCTTTATAAGATTTTTTTTTTTTTTTTTTTGCAGTACTGGGGATTGAACTCAGGGGCATTCTACCTCCGAGCTACACCCCCAGCCCTATTTTTTTTGTTGTTTTTTTTGGCGGTACTGGGGATTGAACTCAGGGGCATTCTACCTCCGAGCTATACCCCCAGCCCCATTTTTTATTCTTTATTTTGAAACCGAGTCTCATTAAGTTGCGGAGTGCCTCACTAGGTAGCTGAGGCTGGCCGCGAACCCGGATCCTCCGGTCTCAGCCTCCCGAATGCTGGGATTACAAGCGTACGCCACCACGCCCGGCTCCCAGCCCTATTTTTTATTCTTTATTTTGAAACCAGGTCTCGCTAAGTTGTGGAGTGCCTCACTAGGTAGCTGAGGCTGGCCTGGAACCCAGATCCTCCGGTCTCAGGCTCCCGAATGCTGGGATTACAAGCGTGTGCCACCACGCCCGGCTCTTTATAAGTTTTTTTCCAAAACCTGCTGAACCAAGGCAGGTGCATGCTTGTAATTCCAGTACTGGGGAGGCTGAGACAGGAGGATGGCAGGTTCGCAGCCAGCCTCAGTTACTTAATGAGGCCCTCCACAACTTAGTGAGACCCTGTTTCAAAATTAAAAATAAAGCTGGGCATGGTGGGTGCATGCTTGTAATGCCAGTACTTGGGAGGCTAAGACAGGAGAATTACAGGTTTGTGACCAGCCTCAGCTACTTAGTGAGGTCCTCTGCAATTTAGAGAGACCCTGTTTCAAAATGAAGAATGAAAAATAGGGCTGGAAGCCCGGTGTGGTGGCACATGTTTGTAATCCCAGTATTTGGGAGGCTGAGACTGGGTTCGTGGCCAGCCTCAGCTACTTAGTGAGGCCCTCCGCAACTTAGTGAGACCCTGTTTCAAAATAAAGAATTAAAAAAAAAAAAATAGAGCTGGTGATATGGCTCGGAGGTAGAATGTCCCTGAGTTCAATCGCTAGTACCGCAAAAAAAAAGCCGGGCGTGGTGTCGCATGCTTATAATCCCAGCATTCGGGAGGCTGAGACTGGAGGATCTGGGTTCCAGGCCAGCCTTAGCTACCTAGTGAGACACTCCGCAACTTAGTGAGACTCGGTTTCAAAATAAAGAATAAAAAATAGGCCTGGGGGTATAGCTCGGAGGTAGAATGCCCCTGAGTTCAATCCCCAGTACCGCAAAAAAAAAAATAGGGCTGGGAGTATAACTGGGAGGCAGAATACCTTTGGGTTAAATCCCCAGTGCCGCAAAACAAAACAATACCTGTTAACCCAGGGGCATTCTACCTCTGAACCAACTGGTTCTCATTAAGTTGCTGAGACTGGTCACAAACCTGCAATCCTCCTGTATTAGACTCCCAAATACTGGGATTACAAGTGTGCACACCACACCCGGCTTATGTATTTCTCAAATAAGTAACATATGAGCCGGGCCCAGTGGCATAGGAGACAGGAGGATTGCAAGTTTGTGGCCAGCCTCAGCAACCTAATGAGAACTGGTTTCTAAATAATAGGGTGGGAGCCGGGCGTGGTGGCACACGCTTGTAATCCTAGCATTTGGGAGGCTGAGACCGGAGGATCCGGGTTCCTGGCCAGCCTCAGCTACCTAGTGAGGCACTCTACAACTTAGTGAGACCTGGTTTCAAAATAAAGAATAAAAAGTAGGGCTGGGGGTATAGCTCGGAGGTAGAATGCCCCTCAGTTCAACCCCCAGTACCGCAATAAATAAATAATATGGTGGGGATGTGGCTCAGAGGTAGAATGCCCCTGGGTTCCATCCCCAGTTCCCCCTTACACACACACACACACAAAGATGTTATCCCTAGCAAAAGTCAGTTTTCCTTGTGTGGCACACACTTGTATACTGTTGGATTTTGGGGTCCCGTGGCTCTCTCCCATTAAGTGCACGTAGTGCCTGCATCATCATGACACCCCAGAAAGTTTCCAAATTTCGCACATCCTCCCCAACCCCTGTGTTGAGACTGCTCAATGTCCCATCCTATGGCCACCGTAGGCTGCCCTAGAGCCTATTTCCCCAAAGGAACCTTACGTCCAGCCACCCTCGGGAGCCAGGTGCACCAAACCCCCACCCTAATGCCTCTTTCTCCCCAGGAAACCCTGGAGGACCTGGACAAGAACAAAGATGGCTATGTCCAAGTGGAAGAGTACATTGGTGAGTGGAACCCCATACCCAGCCCTCTTTCCCAGGCTGGGCGACAGACATGTATTGTCCATAAGACAGCAGTGGCCCTCTGAAGAGGAAACAAGAGCACTGCCTGAGCTTATGCATTACTCAATGTTTATTAAGCCCCAATAGTATGCCAAACACAAGAAGCACTTACTGATCACCCACTGTGTGGAAAGCCCAGTAAACATTTATTTTTTTTTGTTTTTGTTTTTGTTTTCTTGCCGTACTGGGGATTGAACTCAGGGGCATTCTACCTCCGAGGTACACCCCCAGCCCTATTTTTTATTCTTTATTTTGAAACTGGGTCTCACTAAGTTGTGGAGTGCCTCACTAGGTACCTGAGGCTGGCCGCGAACCTGGATCCTCCGGTCTCAGCCTCCCGAATGCTGGGATTACAAGCGTGCACCACCACGCCCGGCCCTAGTAAACATTTATTAGACACCTACTGCATATTGTGGATTGAGGACACAAGAGTGTCCTAGACAGGGCCCTTTCTTGGGAAGGTCTGGGTTTTCCACACAATCCGGCCTCAGAGGCTGTGGGTTTTTTTTTTTCCCGGTACTGGGGATTGAACTCAGGGGCATTCTACCTCCGAGCTACACCCCCAGCCCTATTTTTTATTCTTTATTTTGAAACAGGGTCTCACTAAGTTGGGGAGTGCCTCACTAGGTAGCTGAGGCTGGCCTCGAACCCGGATCCTCCGGTCTCAGCCTCCCAAATGCTGGGATTACAAGCGTGCGCCACCACGCCTGGCTCCTACTTGGTATATTTATTTATTTATTTATTTATTTATTTATTTATTTATTTTTTTATTTTTTTGCAGTACTGGCGATTGAACTCAGGGGCATTCTACCTCCGAGCTACACCCCCAGTTCTATTTTTTATTCTTTCTTTTGAAACCAAGTCTCACTAAGTTGCGGAGTGCCTCACTAGGTAGCTGAGGCTGGCCGCGAACCCGGATCCTCCGGTCTCAGCCTCCCAAATGCTGGGATTACAAGCGTGCGCCACCACGCCCGGCTCTACTTGGTATATTTAGAGGCTCCACTACCCCCAAATTTCTTATTGGCCCTGCCACTGTCCCTGTTCCTTGGGGGCAAAGAATTTAGCTGAGGGAAGTTCTATGTAGCTAGGAGGTAGAATGAATCCCCTGGGTTCGATTCCCAGCACCACAAAAAAAAAAAAAAAACAAAAAAAAACGAGTGATGAAGTAGGGTACCCCAGGTCAGGGGCCTGGAAGTATCAGAGCCGGGGCTGGATCTCAGGCCTGCTTGACCCCCTGAGCTGTCCTTGACCTCGCCTGTCCCCTCTGTCCCGGCCCAGCGGATCTGTACTCAGAGGAGCCAGGGGAGGAGGAGCCAGCCTGGGTGCAGACTGAGCGGCAGCAATTCCGGGACTTCCGGGATCTGAACAAGGATGGGCGGCTCGATGGCAGTGAAGTCGGCTACTGGGTGTTGCCGCCTTCTCAGGACCAGCCCCTGGTGGAGGCCAACCACCTGCTGCATGAGAGTGACACCGACAAGGTATGGGTGGGGCGAGGGTGGTTGGGCACTCAGCTTCCATGAATGTGAGCAGAGGGGGTGCCTGGACCTGTAGTCCCAGTACTTGGGAGGCTGAGACAGGAGGATTGCAAGTTCGAGGCCATCCTCAGCAATTTAGCAAGGCCCTGTTTCAAATAAAAAAGCGAAGCCGGGCATGGTGGTGCATGCTTGTAATCTCAGTACTTGGGAGGCTGAGACAGGAGGATATGGGTTCACGGCCAACCTCAGCCACTTAGTGAGACCCTGTTTCAAAATAAAGAATAAAAAAATGGGGCTGGGAGTGTAGCTTGGAGGTAGAATGCCCCTGGGTTCAATCCCCAGTACCACAAAAAAGAAAAAAAAAATAGCGCTGGGATGTACCTTGGGGGTAGAATGTACTTTGCATTCAATCTCTAGTACTGAAAAATATAAAAAAATAAGTGGTAGACCACCCCTGGGTTCAATCACCAGAACCCAAAATAAAAAATTAAAAAAAGTGGACAGAGACCCAGAGTGAGGGGAGAGATGGGGAGGTGTGCCTGGGAGGGCGGCACACTTTGATGCAGGTGGGGGTCTCCTGGTGGGCCATGTTACCCCTGCTGACCTCTGACCTTCCTGCAGGACGGGCGTCTGAGCAAAGCTGAGATCCTGGGTAACTGGAACATGTTCGTGGGCAGCCAGGCCACCAACTATGGCGAAGACCTGACCCGACACCACGATGAGCTCTGAGGGTCCCTGGGCCCGCACTGGGCTGTGCCCCGTGGGCTGACCCCTGTCCCATGCTGCAGGATTCAGACATAGCACCCCATGTGCCCTGCCCTGGGCTCTCAATGACCCATTTGGGGCAACTTTTCTCTCTGAGACACCCGGCCGCCCTCCCCACCGTGCCCAGGGGCTCTGAGAACTCCCGAGGATGAGTCCACCTGCTTCCCACTGGCAGAATCTCCCAGCCCAAGCCGAGTGTGGTGGGACATGGCCTGTAAACCCAGTACTTGGGAGGCTGAGAAAGGAAGATTGCAGGTTGGAGGCCAGCCTCAACAATGCAGCATGACTCTCAGCAAGCTTGGGAAACCCTGTTTCAAAAACAAAAAATGAAAAGGGCTTGGGGTGTAGCTCAGAGATAGAATGCCCCTGGGTTCAATCCTCAGTGCCACACATACAAAAAGAATCTCCCAGCCCAAACTCAGAGACATCCCCTAGGCAGGCCCAGGTCAGCTTCCAAGAGCCTCCACTACCTGCCCCAGCCCCCAATCTGAGCCTCAACCACACAGACTGAGAAACTGGCCTGGCCTTGCCGGCCCCAGCACTACCTGGAGGCAATAAAATCTATCGCCGGGGCTTTGGGACTTTGGCTGTTCTGTTTCTCTGAGGGGGAGATGGGGCTGTGGGGAAAAATGGGCTGTGACTGGGAGAGGAGCAGCTGAGATCCGGGGGTCAGAGGCATGGAAGGGAGAAGGCACTTGAAGGAGGGATGGTGGGTGTTGGTGGAGTTTTAGGGTGTTTCTAGAGATGAAAAATATAACTGACAGCCTGGATGGTTTACAAGCCAGACAGGAAGCCCCGCCCTCTCAGGGCTTAAGTTCTGTGGGGAAACATACATCAACTGTAAATATTGTTCTCAGAGACAAGGATAGCAGGGTGAAAGGTGTTGCAGGTGTGGCTGGCAAAGGCCTCAGTAGTCAACAGAATGAGGGAGGGAACCATGGGGAGATGTAGAGGGAAAGCATAAGCCAGGCGAGGTGGTGCACGCTTGTAATCCCAGCATTTGGGAGGCTGAGACTGGAGGATCCAGGTTCGAGGACAGCCTCAGCTACCTAGTGAGGCCTTCCGCAATTTAGGCCTTCCTGTTTCAAAATAAAGAATAAAATATAGGGCTGGGGGTATAGCTCAGAGGTAGAATGTCCCTGAGTTCAATCCCCAGTACCGCAAGATAAAGAAAGAAAGAAGCCGGGCATGGTGGGTGTGGTGGCGCACACTTGTAATCCCAGCATTTGGGAGGCTGAGACCAAGGATCTGGGTTCGCCGCCAGCCTCAGCTACCTAGTGAGGCACTCCGCAACTTAGTGAGACCCTGTTTCAAAATAAAGAATAAGCCGGGCATGGTGGCGCTACCTAGTGAGGCATTCTACAACTTAGTGAGACCCTGTTTCAAAATAAAGAATAAAAATAGGGCTGGGGGCGTAGCTCGGAGGTAGAATGCCCCTGAGTTCAATCCCCAGTACCGCAAAAAAAAAAAAAAAAAAAAAGAACCAGGCATGTAGCTTGGAGGAAGATTGTTCTTCCCAGAACCAATATGGTAATAATAAGGGAGATGGGGTCCGATGCGGTGGAGTACGCCTGTAATCCCAATACTTGGGAGGATGAGACACAAGGATTGGGGTTTGTGGCCAGTCTCAGCTACTTAGTGAGGCCCTCCTCAACTTAGTGAGACCCTGTTTCAAATAAGAAATAAAAAAATTGTTAGTAGGGCGTGGTGGTGCACGCTTGTACTCCCAGCATTTGGGAGGCTGAGACCAGAGGATCCGGGTTCGCGGCCAGCCTCAGCTATCTAGTGAGGCATTCCACAACTTAGTGAGACCCTGTTTCAAAATAAAGAATAAAAAAAATAGGGCTGGGGGTATAGCTCGAAGGTAGAATGGCCCTGGGTTCAATCCCCAGTACTGCAAAAAAAACAAAACAAACAAAAAAAAAACTGTGCTTGGGGTGTAGCTTGGAGGTAGAATGCCTCTGGGTTCAATCACTAGTTCAAAAATATATATATATAAATAAGTGAAATAAGGGAGTTGGGGATCTAGCTCAGTGGCATATGCTCACCTAGCTTGCACAAGACCCTGGGTTTGATCCCCAGCATTGCAAATAATAATGAAAATTGAGGATAAGGTGAAGGGGTAAATAGCAACTGTCTGTACTCCACTTCTTGTTTCAGTGCTGGGCATCAAACCCAGGGCCTTGTGCATGCCAGACAAGGTCTCTGTTAACCTAAAACAGCTCTAAGAAACATAAAGCTCATCAGTTAATTATTTATTTTTCCCTCCTGTGTGCATGAGGGGTACTGGGGATTGAGCCCAGGGGCATTCTACCTCTGAGTTACACCCCTAGCCTTACTTTATTTTTGTTTTGAAATAGGATTTCACTAGGTTGATGAAAGTCTCACTACTTGCTGAGGCTGTCCTGAAACCTTCAATTTTCCTGTCTCAGCTTCCCAAGTACTGGGATTACAAGGGTGTGCCACCATGCTGGGCAAAGCTCATTAATTTAAAAATCATAACGAGCAGGGCATGGTGGCACACACTTGTAATCCCAGTACTTGGGAAGCTGAGACTGGAGGATCCTGGTTCGCACCCAGCCTCAGCTACTTAGTAAGGCCCTCCGCAACTTAATGAGATCCTGTTTCAAAATAAAGAATAAAAAGTTAACCTGGAAGCCGGGCGTGGTGGCGCACGCTTGTAATCCCAGCATTCGGGAGGCTGAGACCGGAGGATCCGGGTTCGTGGCCAGCCTCAGCTACCTAGTGAGGCACTCCGCAACTTAGTGAGACTCGGTTTCAAAATAAAGAATAAAAAATAGGCTGAGACCTGAGGATCCAGGTTCGCGGCCAGCCTCAGCTACCTAGTGAGGCACTCCGCAACTTAGTGAGACTCGGTTTCAAAATAAAGAATAAAAAATGGGGATGGAGGTGTAGCTCGGAGGTAGAATGCCCCTGAGTTCAATCCCCAGTACCGCAAAAAAAAAAAAATAAAAATAGGGCTGGGGGTGTAGCTCGGAGGTAGAATGCCCCTGAGTTCAATCCCCAGTACCGAAAAATAAAATAAAAT
>PVLC010046556.1:0-11398 GCA_004027655.1 Graphiurus murinus | reverse complement strand
TTCTTGGATGAATAGAGTTTTTTTCCATTTACATGGAGGATATTCGACCCAAACTTCAAACTTGAAGTGGCTTCCACTGATTGACATGAGAAGGCCAGGTTCACAAGCAGCAAGTGTGATTTCCTTTCTATTACTGACTCTGTATGGGCTCCAGCTTTGCTTTTAACTGGCTAAACCAGAGTAGATGACCTCATCTCATGCTCAGTCACTTGGCAAGGAAGTGTGGACTAACCAATGCCAAGTTCCTTCTCGCTGTGGTATTTGATGAGTCTGATGTGTGGTGTGGCCTGGCAGGATGAGACCAAGAGAAATGCAGCTCAGAAAGGTGGCTGTGATGTAGGTTGTATAGAGTGACACCAAGACTTTTTTTTAGATAAATCTTAACTGTATTATTTATACTGCATTTTGTACTTTTCATCTGTTTCCCCCCTGTATTCATGTATTTATCAATTACTTTGAAAAAGAAGGCAATTATTTAAGATGTGATCAAGGGAAACACATTTAAAAAAAATAATGTTTTTATTTGAGAAGCTTAGATAACCATATAGAGGACTTTGAATTTTCAATGGATACTATTGGATCTTTTAAAAATGAGCTTTCAAAAGTTTCCTTTCTGCGTAGTAGACAGCATAACTAAAATTCAAATTAGAATTTACACACATAGGATTTAGCAAATCAGAGTTTATATAAAGAATCATCTGCTGGGTATGGTGGTACACTACTGTAATTCCAGTACTTGGGAGACTGAGACAGGAAGATTACAGGTTTGAGGTCGGCTTCAGCAACTTAGTGAGACCCTCAGCAACTTAGTGGGACTTTGAATTCTCTTCTCTTGCAATTGTAATATATTATTGAACATTTCAATTTCAAACAGTTTTTGAGTGTCTACTATGTATGGTACACTTTGCTGGCTCTGATTTTTATAATTAATTATCTAGTGATACCCTTATAATGAAAGTGATGTATGAAATAGCAAAACATTGGGGCTACTAAATTATTTGTAGGAGGTATTTCTTCAAATGGCATATTAAGCACGAAATTCAGGGAAGATTTCAAAGAACTGTCTTGGACTTGCCAAAACAAACAGAGGATGAATAATCAAAACACAGGGATAATCTCTATGAAAAGCATAATATAAAACAACTCAATAGAGTAAAGCATTATGTAAAGCAAATAAAGCAAATATAAAGCTAATTCTCATAAGCACTGAAAAATTTAAGTCCTTGGCCTGATTTTAAAAAGACTGAATATTTAGGAAATATTTTACTTTTTGATAGTTTTAGCAGTAGAAATTCCTCAGTAAAAATAGCAGGTCATAGTTTTCCTTGTTAGCTTAGTTGTTATTTGGGTGTAAAATACCTTTCTCTATAGGATTGTCAGGAACAGCTTATATGATATGCAAGTGGGAGATATTATTGTTATTCTTGTTGTTCTGATTATTTTAATATTCAAGCTTAAATTGTGATAATGACCAAAAGTCACTTTATGCTTGCCTAAGTTTTTCTCTCTTGGGCTTATGCCTAAACTAAATTTTCTGTATGTATTTGAATGATGGTGTTCTGGCTTGACAAGTTAGTGTGTGTGTGTGTGTGTGTGTGTGTGTGTGTGTGTGTGTGTATACGTGTGTGCATGACTAGTCAGTGTGACACATACATACATACACACACACACACACACACACACACACACACTTAGACAATGCTGGTGACATGAGGATAGGACTTGTATCCATTACCTTGGGTCTCCAGTCTTCCAACTTAATAGTATTTAGGAATGTACTCCTGAGACTCATGAGTGGCTTGAACTAAAGGGCAAAGAACATTCCAATATAAAATGATATGCTGCTGTTAAGGAATAGTCTTCTACAATAGATTAATCATGAGATGAATTATAAATATTTCACATACTAATTATATTAGTTTATGGAGATAAAACACCATATGAAGTGTTCCCAGCACACTCAGCAAGTTAGATGCTCTTTGCATGTTAATCGGCTTGCTTCTTCAAGGCTGACGATCATGAATCCCTGAAGATGACAGAAATTATTATCATGATATTGTACATTCCTGATCTTTGTACCAGGCTGACACCTTCCTTTCCCCATGAGTTCCTTTCCTTTGGATCGTATCTTGAGTACTTTATATATTAGGATGGTGAAATAGAGATCAGCACTTGAAATAATATTAGGGGCCCTAACAAGAAAAAGTAATGTGTTCAATAAAAAATGACATCTTATAAGCCTTCCTGAAATCCTGTTGGGTGCTCAGATAAGATAGGCATGGATGCTTCCCCAGTTTTTGTTTGTTTATACAACCGAGGATCGAACCTGAAGCATTGCACATGCTAGAAATGTGCTCTGCCATTGAGCTACATCCCCAGCCCTTTTTATTTTTATTTATTTACTTTTTAGTATTTTATTGGTGTGTTGTAAGCATACATCTCAATGAGGTACAAGCTGATAGAGGCATACATACACACATCACTCATTTAACCTTTCCCCAATTCTCACCCTATTCCCTCCCCCTCCCTCCTTCTTATGCTCAGCTTAGTGATTGATTTTGATTTGTTTGTGAATGTATATCATGTGCATTTGGGTGTCCCCCCCATCACCTTCAGTTAGGTCACCTTCTTTGCTCATCTTAGGTTTCTTCTTCTTTATCTAGGGTCCCTCCTATAACCCATTTTCTCCCCAGCTTCCACATAATAGGGAGAGATACGATTTTTTATTTTTTTGTGACTGACTTATCTCACTTAGCATAATATTCTAGTTCCATCCGTTTCCCTGCAAATGACATGATTTTGTTCTTCTTTATGGCTGAGTAAAATTCCATTGTATACATATCCATAGTTTTGTAATCCATTCATTTGTTGAAGGATAACTTGACTTGTTCCATAGTTTGACAATTGTGAATTATGCAACTATAAACATAGATACACATGCTCAGTCTGGTAGTTTGGTTTTCATTCTTTTGGGTAGATACCCAGAAGTGGTATTGCTGGATCATATGGTAAGTTCATTCCCATTCGTCTGAGGATCCTCCATATTGTTTTCCAAAGTGGTTGCACTAATCTACAATCCCACCAACACTGTATTAGGGTTACCATTTCTCCACACCTTTGCCAGCATTTGTTGTTGTTTGTGTTTTTAATGATTGCCATTCTAATTGGGGCTAGGTGAAATCTCAGGGTAGTTTTGATTTGCATATCACTGATTGCTAATGATATTGAATATTTCTTCATATATTATTGGCTATTTGTATTTCTTCTTTTGTGAAGTGTCTATTTATATCCTTTGCCCATTTTTTTTTATTGGTTTGTTACCTTTCTTAGTGAGTTTCCTGAGTTCTCTGTATGTTCTAGATATTTGTCTTCTATTGGAGTAGTAGTTGGCAAAAATTTTCTCCCATTCTGTGGGCTCTCTGTTGAGGTTCTTGATAGTTTCCTTTGTTGCACAGAAGTGCTTCAGTTTAATGTAATCCCACATATTGATCTTCTTTTGAATTTCTTGTGCCTTTGGGGTCTTATTGGGAAAGTTTTTACCTGTGCCTATGTGTTGAAATGTTGGACCTATGCCTTCACATAGCTGTAAGGTCTCTGGTCTGACTTCCAGGTCTCTGATCCATCATGAATTGATTCTTGTGCAGGGTGAGAAAGTGGAGTTTATTTCCATTTTATTGTATATGGTTAACCAGTTTTACCGACATATTTTGTTGAAGAAGCTATCTTTTTTATAGTATATGTTTTTAGCTCCTTTGTCAAAAATCAATTGTCTGTAAGTGTGTGGATTTGTTTCTGAGTGTTCTATTCTACTTCATTGGTCTATGTGTCTATTGTTGTGCCAATACCATGCTGTTTTTATTATTATGGCTTTGTAGTATATTTTAAAGTCAGGTATTGTGATGCCTCTTGTGTGTTTCTTATTGCTGAAAACTACTTTAGCAATTCTGGGCTTTTTGTTGTTCCAAATGAATTTAAGTACTGATTTTCCTATGTCTGCAAGGAATGATTGATAATTTAATGGGAATCACATTGAATCTGTAGATCAGTTTTGGGAGAATAGCCATTTTGATGATATTTATTCTGCCTATATGGGAGAATATGGGAGATCTTTCCATTTTCTAAGGTCTTCTCCAATTTCTTTTTTCAATGTTTTATAATTTTCCTTGTAGAGGTCTTTTACCTCCTTGGTTAGGTTTATTCCTAGGTATTTTATTTTTTTTGGTGATATCATGAGTGGAATTGTTTTCTGGATTTCTTTTTCGACAGATTTATGGTTGGCATATAGGAAAGCTTCTGATTTTTTAAGATTATTTTTTATCTAGACACTTTGCTGAATTTGTTGATCAGTTCTTTCAGCCTTTGGGTTGAGTTTGTTAGGTCTTCTAAGTATAGTGTCATGTTACCTGCAGGTAGGGACACTTTTAGTTCTTCACTTCCTATTGATTTCCTTCTGTAGTCTTATGGAAAATCTAGAAGAAATTGACAAATTTCTAGACACATACAATTTTCCTAAATTGAGTGAAGAATATAGTAGAAAACTTAAACCCACCAATAGCAATCAAAGAGATTGAAGCAGCAATAAAGAGTTTACCACCAAACAAAAGCCCAGCACCAAATGGTTTTCCACGAGAATTTTATAAAACCTTTATAGAAGTAATTCCAATACTCCTCAATCTATTCCATGAAATATAAAGAAATAGGACCCTATCAAATACATTTTATGAAGCCAACATCAGATTAATACCAAAGCCAAATAAAGACAGCTCAAGAAAATAAAACTATAGGCCTATCTGGTTGATGAACATAGATGCAAAATTGCTAAACAAAATACTAGCAATCCTCATTCAAAACCACATCACGAAAATTATACACCATAACCAAGTCAGGTTCATCTTAGGGATGAAGGGTTGGTTCAACATACAAAAAACTATCTATGTAATACACCCCATAAACAGAACCAAAGACAAAAATCACATGATCATTTCAATAGATGCTGAAAATGCATTTGATCAAATCCAACGCCCATTCATGCTAAAAGCACTGCAGAGAATTGGAATAGAAGGAACATATCTCAACATCATAAAGGCCCACAGGCAATATGATATTAAATGGAGAAAACCTGGGAGAGTTCCCACTAAAAATGGGAAAAAGACAAGGATACCCATTGTCACCACTTCTGTTCAATATAGTACTTGAGACTCTAGCCTTTATATTTTTTATTTTGAAACAGGATCTCACTAAGAAGACCCATACCCACCTCAAACTTTTGATTCTCTTGCCTCAGACTCTTAAGTAGCTGGGGTTAGAGGTGTGCACCACCACAACTGTCTCCTACTCGTGTTTTAATGGTCATATTGAACACTTTACTGAAAACAGAGACTCAACCAATTTTATTTTCTCCATGTCATTGAGGGAATGGATGATTGAATTGTTCATTAGTTCACTTATTTGAAGATAGCTAAATAAGATAGGGTACAAGAAACATGTATTGCCTGCCTTGAGGGAACTTAAAATCTATACTGACTACTGTTATGCTAGGGAAACCATATGAGACTAAAAACTAATGCATCTAATTTATCTCATCAAGAAATATGTACTTTAATGGGAGAAAAATAACATAAAATATTGAGGAAACATGTGAAGCAGATATGTAAAATTATATAACAAACCAGAACCCATATTTTTAACAGATATATTTGGTTTAATCAGGACCTTTGGTTTCATCAAGTCTCAAATGCATTTTCTTTTATTAGTTCATTATATATTACCTTTAGTTTCATACTGGACATTCTACTTATATTTAGCATTTGTAAAATCTGTCTCCTTATTTCCCCTTTATTGTAATTCCTAATTCCATAATTTGTTTTCTCCTCTTGTGTTAAGGAATGTTCCCACCACCTCTGCAAGCTAGAACCATCTGAGTCACTGTTGGCCTCTCCCTTTTAATAACCAAGCCAGACAGCTGTTTCTTTCTTCACTCTTAATGTCAGCCACTTTTCTCTAGCCCACTGCCCTGACCACCTCCTGATATTTCTGTAGACTGACTCCTTCCTGTTATTTGGGATGTGGCCTGGAGGACATCTCCTGGGGCACTCCTTCACTGATGGAAGCTACCCTTTTACAGTCAATATAGCCAGAGCATCTAGTCACTCAGCAAATAGGCAATGAATAAAAGGAGAAGTAAAACTATTCAGGTTAGTATAGATCTTCTTTATACCATTAATACTATTCTATTTCTTAAACACAAACTCTAGTAAGTATAATTAACATCAAAACACCAAAAGTCACATTCTAATCATACAGGATTCAAAATCAGTATGGAAAAAAGTGAAAAAGTAGAGGCTGTAGGTCCAGACCAACTTGGATTTGAAGCTCATCTCTGAGTCTTAGTGACTGCTGTTCTGTTATCTTAGCATTTAGCTAGGCCTTTTGTGCTTTAACTTCGTAATCAATACAACAGGGGTAATAAGACATGTTTCCAAGGGTGGTGGTGGTGAGGTTTAAATGATGTGATATAGATGAAGAACCTGGAAGGATGTGTGGTTGCCTGTCTGCCTTTTGAATCTGACCTTCAACACTACAACATTATGGTGGCTTAAAGATTTCATTATCGAAATGTGATGATAGAGAGCCATGGTTTTAAATGAACTGGTTTTACCATTTCTGCATGTGAATATATTCAGAGCCACCTCCCTTATTTGAGTATGGTAGTGATTAATGGTAGTACTTTATTTGATTCTTTATCTTCCTCATTTTAGTACCATTTTTCTTGGACAATACACATTGACAATTCATTTAATTAAGAATAAGAAGAAGGTGGTTAGTATAATCATAAATGTGCCACACAGGTCACCATATTGCTAGCAGATAAAGTAGAGATTTATCTTACATGTAGGTACCTTTGGAAGACTACTTTTCAATGTTATCTGATTACTTTTTCTTTTTTTTTCAAACTGTAAATTTTAGCCAACTATCTTTATACTTCTTAATGTATTCAAATATCTCTGATTTTTGCAGACCAAATACTTTGGGGCCCAGGCTTCCTTTGCTTCCTCTAATCCTGAGACTTCCCAGTTTTTCACTGTTGATTGTTTGTTTTTCTTCCTCAGAAATGCCGTGCTTGTAATCCCAGCATTTGGGAGGCTGAGACAGGAGGAGCCGGGTTCCTGGCCAGCCTCAGCTACCTAGTGAGGCCCTCTGCAATTTAGTGAGACCCTGTTTCAAAATAAAGAATAAAAAATAGGGCTGGGGGTGTAGCTTGGAGGTAGAAAGCCCCTGAGTTCAATCCCTAGTACCGCAAAAAAAAAAAAAAAAAAAAAAAAGAAATGCCATAGCACTCAGTGCCTCTACCTTCATTCACATGCACTGCTTTGTGACATTGCTTATGTAGAACAGAGCTATTACTTACCTTTTAAAGTGTTATTTAATGTTTTCTATATTTATGACTTTTTAACAACTATAATGACAATTATTTTCAAATAGGGTAATATCTAGTATTTCTCAAATTCTCTGGTTCATAAAGTTCACAATATTCTGACTTGACTTATTTGAGAGAATGTCTAAAACAGATATATCTATAATATATATCTATAAGTGGTTAATATTGCCTTGGATCTTATAAGAAAACTCTTAGAAATGAATTCCAATCCCCTCCCCCAAATAAACACATATATCAAAAATATTTAAATGAATGCAGTAAAAATTCAACTTATTTTATAGATTTTTTTTTCTCAATAGTGGGTCTACCCTCTCTTCCTTTCTCTTCTTCTCTTGTTAGGAACATAATTACAGAGTGTCTTTTATGGATTAGGCACTGTGCCAGATGCCAGGGATTAAAAGACTTGAGAGGTTGCTGGAATAATTTCAGAGACACCTGAATTTAAGTGGCACCTTTAGCTAAAGAAGCTCAACAGGTATTATGCAATTTGTCTCCTTAAGCATCCATGAGACAGTTCAGAGTGCTGATGACTGCAATGTGGATAGGTGTTACTGTTCAGGGGCAGGTTCTATCTACAGACCTTGATTCCTTCTCTTCGTATCCAATGTTCTTTACACAGTAACCTCTTGTACACAGGAATCTCTTGGGCATTTTGTTAAGTCTTGGAAAGAAAAATTACAACATGGAGAAAAGCAAAAGTGCCTGATTAATTAATTGATGCCACTCCATATCTTAAGGTAGTTTTTGGGAAACTGGATACTCTATTTAGCAACCTATAAATTACCCATCACATTCTAGGAAATTAAATAACTTTGTTTTCCTTTTTTTTTTTTTTGATAAGACTTGCATCTTGCATTCTAATTTTTTAGCAAAGGGAAGGATTGTGTAAGGCAGTGTTCTTGAAGATGTTTGAAAATCCATAGCATTTAAACATGTAATAGAAATGTTCTAATTAAGATGAAGTAGCTGACAACTAAACCAAATTGTGTTAAAATGAATTTTATATATTGGTGATTAATGAATTTTAGAACTCAATTATCCTTCTACACAAGTTTCATGAATTAAAGAATGGTTGAAGCCAAAGACTTTTGAAGTGTATGAGAGTAATATTCATTTACACATACATGTACATTGAGTTCCTGTTATATTGAAAATCTGTGAAGATATTTTAGACATGACAAAGGGAAGAAAGCAATACTACTCCTCTCATTTATTCTTCCTCTCCAGTCTTACTTGGAAACCCAGGCAACCCTCTTGGCACCAGGCTGAGCACTAGCATCTTGGTTGAAACCACTGGCCTTTCTTTGCTCTTCTCTTCACTATCTTCTCAAAACTCTCTGCAGCTTGTTTTCTACATAGTAGTGCAAGTAAAGTTTTCTCGTAATAAAAGGCAATCTTAGAAAATCTTATGAAGTTTATACCCCAAAGTAATAGAAATATAAGAGATTACACAAAGGTAATTTCAAAACTTTACAAATGTATGAATATTAAAATTGTGTCCTGGTTGAAAATACTATGCCATACCATCTTATGAAATCTATTAAAATCATCATTTAAAATGTTTTTAACAGGGAAAAACAACATGATGTTAAGAGTTAAAAGAAAACAAAAACAAAAACAGAAAACAAAAAACCAAACCCAAACTGCAATAAAGTCTACTATTACAATGTGAAAGGAATAAAAGTAAATACACCCTAAGTAAATGTATGTTCATGTTACTTACTCAAATACCTTCAGTCTCTTCTCAATGTGTTTACCTGAAAGTCCAAAATTATTTTCATGTCTTTACAAAGGTATATGTGCTCTTCAGCCTCACTGATCACTTCAGCCTCTGGTCACTTTTTGATCTGACAAAGTGCTCTAGTGTCCTTGATGTTCATTCAGCAATCTGGCAGTTTTCTTCTTGCATTATCTTTGTTTTCTGTTTAGCCTATGGCCTTGTAAATAATAGCAAGTAAACATATACTTGCTAGATAAGCACCAAAATGTGAATAGTGGCTTTCTCTGTTTGGAGTGGTTATAAGAAATATTCAGTTTACTTATATTTTTTATAAGAGATGTGTATTTTTTAATTATTAGAAGGGCAAAAATGAGTGCCAGCAGGTGAAATTGAACTAATAAGAGAAACTTGGAATTGGATCATTACAACCATGTCAAGGGTCTGTTCAGAAAAAAATGCATTAGGCAAACAATTGCATTTAGGTACCATGGGTAAAGCAGTGTTTGGTTAGGGAAAGTTGATCAATCCACATCTGTGCTTTCCAATATGTTAGCCAATAACCACATATGGCTATTCAGCTTAACATTAAACTTAACCAGATCAAATTAAGTAAAAAAAAAAAAATCAGTTCTTCAGTTGTACTAGCTATGTTTAAATTGCTCATTGCTGTGTGTGGCTGAGCAAAGGTTTACAGTACAGTTATAAACAATTCCAACATCACAAGGAACACTTCATCACCGAAAGTACAGAAGTAAAGATCCTGGAGAGTGGGTACCAAGGAAAGAGAACCCAAGAGAGGACAGAAAATGGCCAAAACTTTGGTAATGAGGTTGACCAACATGATTGCAGACTGGGAGTTTAGGGAGTGAGCAAAGTAAGCCAGCTAGAAGAATTTACTGTCCTGTCAAAAGGCCACAGAAGGCATGTCAAGTGTGAGTGACACAGCTCAAACTGTTATCTGTGTAAAATTGTGTACTCTTTCCTGTTATGTGATAGATGGCTTTGGGGAGGAGGGGAGTTATTGCAAAGATTTCATGGGGCAAAAGCAAGATAACCTAGCCCATGAAGGATTATTACTAGATTGTGTGGGCAATAGCTGGGATATTGAATGTATGCCCTCTGTTTCTTACTTCACTGCCCTTCCATACTATTTGAGATATAAAATTATATATCTTGATAGTAGTACTCATATCCTGCATGACTTAGGTAAATTTCAGCACCTCTTTTTACCTGTTAAGTAAATAGGGTATAAAAAGCAAATGACTGGGTTATTCAAAATGAGCAGAAAAGAATAAAATCCCTAATCTAAAATCTCATTGCATTAGATTGTTTTGGATTTTTAAGCAAATATAACTCAAATGATGGATACAGTGTGCAGTGGAAACAATCAACACATGTATATGGATACATCCCTAATACTTGGAATGATGTTAATATCCTTGCAGCATTGAGCCATTTTGGGTAGACGATTATAATAGCAACTTATTTGTACTTTGGGTGAAATGGTAAGCTAATGATGTAGCCGTTAATTTGAATTTAGCAGACGTTTTAAATATAGGTTTCTTTTACAGAGACAAAAGTTGCAATTTAAAGCTCTTTGGTGGTCTAAAAACAGCTTAATTCTGTAGTAGCATGGTAATAAGTACTAATCCAGCTTACATGGTGATTGTAGTATGTCATGTTTGTGAAAGATTTTCCAACTGCTTTCTCTGGGTTTTATGTTAATTTAAAAATATTAAACATAAAACCTTATAACATCTTCATGCTGAGATAAACTGTTCAATTTAACTTGTGCTCAAGCAGCAGCTGTCAGGAATTATCTTGTTCCTCGTGGTTTTCGCTATCACCTTGTGCCCTTTCCTGCCAGAGACACACTGTGGGATGATAAAGCACACCTTGTTAGGATTTATTGCTTAAATAATACCTGAGGCAAGAGGAGCATTGGTGGCCAAGGGATTAGCTGCTGATTGAGTGATGCCATTCACTGTATAATTATCAACTTTAAAAAATTGATGATGAGCAAAGTATAAATTGTCTACACCTGCATTTCTTTTGTTGGCATCTTCATCACTTCTTTTGGATGTTAAACTAAAGATATGAGGAATCACTTATTGTTTATTACTTATTTTCATTTTACAAGTGAAAAAGCAAAGATAAATGCTTTCCTAATGATGGACATACATGAAGGCTCTTTTGAAATTTGTTGTAAAAATACAATTAATTTCATTTTAACAACTAAA
>PVLC010046555.1:0-11393 GCA_004027655.1 Graphiurus murinus | reverse complement strand
GGGCCTCTGGGTACTTTGGAACTGTTGCTGTTGAGACATCAATAAATACTTATTTAAAGGTAAACTCATTAGAAGCTAACACAGTCAATGAGACCGGGAGGCATATTTACAGCAGTGGGTAAATCAGCGGGCCAGCGCTTAATTCTGTCAAAGGCTGAGTTGAGTTTTCTACCTCCAAGAGAAAGCTTTGAAGTGCAGTATTCAAATTAGACAGACATCAACACAGGGTGACAGTTTAAAAATAAATCAGCTGTAAACAGAGAACAAGACAGGTCAGGAATGCTATGATGGAGAGGAATCTTGAAGACACTGGAGTTAAGAATAGGCAGGGCATTCGGGAGGCTGAGTCCGGAGGATCCGGGTTCGCGGCCAGCTTCAGCTACCTAGTGGGGCACTCCGCAACCTAGTGAGACCCGGTTTCAAAATAAAGAATAAAAAATAGGGCTGCGGGTATAGCTCGGAGGTAGAATGCCCCTGAGTTCAGTCCCCAGTACCTCAAAAAAAAAAAAAAAAAAAAAAGAATAGGCAGGGTCTAAGGGAGTCTAACACAGCCAGTTGGGGCAGGGAGGGGCGGCCCTTGACTTCAGGGGCTAATGGCTGAGCCACCATCCCTGGCTATGGCTCTTCTTTTATAAAAAACTAAATGGTGGGTAAATGGTGAGGATGTGGGATGGTATCTGTCTAATTCCTCCCGTCCTGGAGCATAGAGCAGGTGATGGCGGCATGGTTCTTCTCCAAATCCTTAGGCTGGCATTATCTGGTTGATGGATAGCACTTGGATGGTAAACAGCGTCTTCCTCTAGACTTCTTTTGATCTGTCAAAAACACATTCTGTATGCTAAATATATATTTAGATAAAGAGAGAGAGGGAAGGAAGGAGGGGGGGACAGAGAGAGAGAGAGAGAGAGAGACCAATTATAGTGCCCCATAATTCATTGCGCCTCTTTAGAATTCAGGCTAGAAAGAAAGCAGGCAAGTGAGAAGTGGAGGTAAAGATGTTCATGGAGTTTTTAGATTTAAAGCTATAATCTCTCTTTCCTTTCCTGTTTGTCTCCTTTCTACTTATTTCTTCTATCCTACCTCATTCCCCTCTTTTTCCATGCCTAGACAAGGCGTCACAGAACTTCCATGTGAGGGAGCCCAGGAATGGAAATACAGCACATGCTCCCCAGAACTCTAGCCAGTCTCTGGCTCCCCTAGGACACAGGTCCAAGGACATGAGGGCCCACCATGGAGCTGGGGATCAGAGGCAGTGCTCAGACCCTGGACACACTCCTGAAGGCACGGGATCAGTGGAGCCTTACATTACTGTCCAATCTGCTCCCCAGCATTTGTGGAGGTTGGGATGGCACTCCTAGTTTCCAGTGTGGTATATCCAATGAAATTTCATCCAGCAAGTCCTGTTCCCAGTGGTACATCGGCCTGCTCACCCCCAAGGTCAAGGGGAGTTAGATCTCTGCCTCTGGTGATGCAGGCTTTGCAACTGTGTTTCCTACCCCAAGAACTGTGCCACCCCAGGGAGAGGTGCCACCAGATTCCAGCATCATGCAGAAGGGGAAATCAGGCCATCTGAAAGGGGAGAGTCGCAGGCTCATCCTGGGATCAAGATTCTGAGTCATCCTCAATCGCATCCTGGGGTCAGGATATTAGGAGTTGAGTCCTGTGTGAGTCACCAGATATAGTGGCACGCCGGTGATCTGGCCTTGCCACCAGCCTGGAGAGGCTGAAAAACGAGGCCCTTGCTGTGTCAGCTCACGGTCTATCATTGCTGAGCCACCAGCTTTATGCCTCTGCTTTCCCCGTGGTTCTCCATTGCCTTTTGGCATTTCATGTAGCTGGGAGATATTTTCGGCCAACCTACCTGACATTGGTTTCTTTGAGGGTAATCTCAAAGGCATTCTTTTGTTGTGGTTTTAAGTTATATAAGAAAATGCCAGCATGGTCTTGGAGCCTGTCTCTGTTCATTGCCTCGAGGCTGCTGACACCTCCTCGGAGGTGCTGGAGGTCAGGAAAGTTTTCTCAATGCCTTTTGTTATTGCATCCTGCTAATATCTAGGGAGTGCTTTGTCGGGAGCGGCTTTTATTCCAGGGTTGGGTCTCCTTGGCTGGCTCTCGCTTCTGTTATCTTATTTTTCTCATCTTTTTCGTCTCCTCATTCATTTCCTCTGTGATCTTAGAAGGTTGCTCCAGGTCACTGATTTGATTTCCGTTAATAATGAGCCTGACTTTTCTCTTCCTGGTGTGGGTTTAATATCTGCCTCCATTCTTCATAAACTCATTTCTGGGCATGTGCTTCCTCCTCCCTCACCCCGCGGGCCATTCCACTGCTGAGGACTGAGGCACAGCTGCGTCTTCTTGCACACAGAGGGTGCTGAGCAGATGTGTTCTAAAACTCCCACTACTAGCCGAGCAGGCCTTTTTCTTGAGGACGGAGAGCCAGGGTCAGGGGTTGGGAACCTGAATACCCTGAGGGCCAGGCAGGTATCTGAAAGGAGCAGAGCTGAGAGTGGAGGGGTAATCAGACACATCTTCATGACACATCTTGACTTGGGAATATGTAGCCCTCCCCAGGAAGGGCCAGACCCAACTTGCTTCCTCGTCAATGTTCTGCTGCCTGGTCTCTGATTTTTAGCAAAGTCTCAGAAGGCCCTTCCCCTAGGGGGCGGAGCTTTCTACGAGGTCCCATGTCATCCCTGCAGGTCCATCCTGGAGTGAAGGCGGCTTTTCCAGCCTCTCAGGAGGCAGGCTGCATGGGCTGCTCAGTACTTCCGCCCATCTGCCTGGAGGTGAAGGAGCACTTCACCAGCTTCATTTGGTAAGAGATTGCCTATAAAACAATAGCACCAGTGACAGTGAGACTGGTATCTATAGGGAACGTGTTAGATGCCAAACAGGACAAGTGTTCTGTGTATACTGCATTCTCTATTATGAAACACCTGGTAAGGGACATGGTAAGTTCTCAGTTCCTGTGAGTGATCTTCATGATGGTTAACTATCACTATTCACATTTGAAAACCACACAACTTGTGTTGCTGTGAGATCTGCCCAGCACAGCTCCCGGCACACCAGGCCACCTCGACGCTCACTCCTGCTTCTTGCTTGCTGGCTATGGTTAGCACCGTTTTCTCTAGGGTGCTGAGGCCAAGTCACACGCAGGAAGGTAGACTCGTGACCAGCACTGACCATGGGCACTGTGCTTCCTGTTGTGCAGACATGTTTTCTAATTTTGACACCAAACTTGAGAAACTGGTGCTAGTGTCTCATATTTATGGATGAGAATATTGGGACTTGGGATAGGGTCAAGGGCAATAGGTCAAATGAAGGATTTATAACTGTATTTAGCAAGATGAGGATACAAACTTCTACACTAAATTTGAAGGCAGTGGTTTGAGTTTGAAATGATAAGGGCAGAAAACAGAGATTATACTAGAAAGATGGGAAGAATAGCCACTAAAGAAGTAAATGATCATATACTGTAGACTATGAAGACAATTTGCAAGACTTGATAGGTACAGGATTAATCTTATTAATATCAAAAAGTCTCCTATAAACTGAGGAACAAAAAAATACAATCAAATATAAAAACAGCCAGTAGTGGTGGTGCACACTTGTAATTCCAGTACTTGGGAGTCTGAGATAGGAGGCTCTGGGTCCGCGGCCAGCCTCAGCTACCTAGTGAGGCCCTCCGCAACTTAGTGAGACCCTGTTTCAAATTAAAGAATAAAAAATAAGACTGGGGGTATAGCTTGGAGGTAGAATGTCCCTGAGTTCAATCCCCAGTACCACACACACACACAAAAAAAATAGGACTGGGAGTGTAGCTCAGAGGTAGAATGCTCCTGGGTTCAATTCCCAGTTCTGCAAGGGGGAAAAAAAAAAAACTATATATATATATATATATATCAACAACCTGTGAATATGAACAGGCAATACACAGAAGAAGAAACCCAAACAATCTGTAAGCAACTTTCCTAGAGTCTGAGAATTCCAAATTAAATCTGAAAATCTACTTTTCACTCGTTGATGACAGCCCCAGTATTACAGGATGCTATTGTTTGGACCTTGAAAACCCCCCAAAGGCAGTGTGTTGAAGGCCTTGTTGTCAGCATGTAGCTCTGTTGGGAGCTGATGGACCCTTTAAGGGGCGGGACCTAGTGAGAGGAAGTTAGGTCATTTGAGGCCTGCCTCCTTCCTGTTTCTCTCTTTGCTCCTTCCCACCTGCTGCCTGTTGTGTTGTCCTGCCTCACCACAGACCCAAAAGCAACAGGCCAACCAACCATGTCCTGAAACCCTCAGAACTGTGGGCCAAAGTGAATCTTTCCCCCTTTTAAGTCAATTGTCTCCAGGATTGCATCCCAGCAACAGAAATCTAATATAGAAAATGAGTACGAGAAATGCATGGTTGCTATGCCTGTATCTGACGGTGTGGCTCAGAAGCTTTTGGAATTGGTTTGTGAGAGGAGTTTGGAAAAGTTTGGGGGCAGCAGGCTAGAGAGGGCTTAGGATGCTGTAAATAGAGCTTGGTGGGGGCTCAGAAGACCTGGCTGCTGATGGGAATGCAGGCAGTAAAGGCTGTACTCCTGAGACTTCAGGTGGGTTGAGGAGGATGTGCCCACTAAGGGGGTATTGGGACGTGGTCTCTTCCTCTTTTTTTGGTTCCTGACTACCATGAGGTGAGCAGGCCTCCTTCACCACGTGCTCACACCATGATGCACTGTATTACCACAGACCCAGAGCAACAGGACCAAGTGACCAACCAGGTAATGAAATGGTGAGCCAAAATAAACCTTTTCCTTTATTACGTTCATTCTCTCAGATATTTTGATATTTTGTCATAGAAATGGAAAGCTAACTGACACAGAGAGAAGGAAGGGAAAGGTACTTTTTCCTTCTTGCTGACATGAGTAAGACATTCTATGACCTCTTAAAAATGTGATCATAGAAAAGCCAGGCATGGTGGCGCATGTCTGTAATCCTAGTACTTGGGAGGCTGAGGCAGGAGGATTGCAGGTTCGAAGACAGCCTCAGCAAATAATGAGACTCTCATCAACCTAGCAAGACCCTGTTCAAAATAAAAATAAAATAGGGCTGGGTGTGTAGCTCAGAGGTAGAATGCCCCTGAGTTCAATCCTCAGTACCACACACACACACACACACACACACACACACAAAATGTGATCATAGACCAATAAAATATTCTGAAGGATGTCCAGTAGGCCCATAGTAGAGGGTCATTCTCCAGAATGAGTCTTTTCATAGTTGGCCAGACTGTTAAATTAAAAGGAGACATAATGGGAATCTCCACCTTGCACTTTTAGGTCTTTAAAAATAGCATTAATTTCTGCCAGCCTCTTTAAGATATGATATTGATTTTTATGATCTATGTTGGCTGGTGTGTGGGGGAGGAGTGGAGGAGGATAGTTTAAAAGAGTTTTTTTTTTTTTTTTTTTTTTTCCACTACAAAAGTTCTTTCCTCTAAGCCCAGAAACGGATCTGGCAATTGTGCTAACTACCGATATAACTATTCTAATTATACTTCCAAGGCCTGGGAATATGGCCATCCACCATACTTGTGGTTTCAGTGTATCAAACATGTGCAAAACCTGGGCCTGGGCTCAATTCATCTGAGGCCCTAAGAAGGAACCATGGTGCTGCTGGATTCCCTGGGATCATGGGCAGCTGGGACCCTGTGTCCAAGAACTCTTAACATGTGTCAGTAATCCCCTGCCCCCGCTGCACAGTGACCAGATAACTGGAGATAGTCCCTGCAGGGAAAGACTGGGGGTCGTTGTCATGCGTGTGTGTCATTGTGTGACGGGCTTCTTCCTCCTGAGGCCAACTGTCCTTCTGTCAACTGGTACTAGGTGAAAGACATGACTGTAAGACAGCTTCTCTCAGTCCCTGGTCACCATCTGTGGTTCTTCTGATTGTAGAGTGATATCAGCCTTCCTGGCTGACTCCTTATTTTCCCCTTAGAAAGCCATGTTCAAATAAATACCTGCATAACTTCCCACCAGTCAGAACTCTTGGCTATCCCCCACCCCTAGTCTTGACCCTCAGTGGTAAGTTAATCACCTGGTTACCAATGACGAGGTGCCACTGCTTTCCACCTATTGCTCTGGGACCCGGCAACACCCATTGAGGCTGGCGATCCTGGTTCCTGTTGGCATCTCCTACCACCAGCGTTTGCAAGCAGAGGAGAACCGCCTTTGGTTTCTCCATGTTCCTGGTGCCTCTCCGACCAGAGCACTCCTTGCAGCCTTGGTGAGTCATGCACTCTCTGGGGTGCCAGTATTCTAGTTGGTTTTCGGGTCTTACGTGCTATGTGCCCACTTCTCTGAGCCATATTATTCCTTCTCTTACCACCTGCCACAAAAATCCTGACCCTCTGCCTTCCTTAGTGTAGACCACTGTTCCATCATGCTTCTTGGAGACACCCAGGTAACATCCTGTCACCTTTATTCAAAGTCCCCGTCAGGGTATCAGAGCCGGCATCCATAAAGGATGCTCCCAAATCTACCACCTCCTCCATCTCCACCTTCCACCACATCCCCTTGGTCAGGAACCCTGGAATCGAGTTCTCTGCGCCCCCTAACTTCGGCTGCTGGCTGGGCCATGCAGCTTCTTTAAGCTCCAGACTTTTCCCCAATGCGGCTGCATGTTGGATTTTCTTTTTCTTTCTTTCTTTTTTTTTTTTTTTTTTGTGGTATTGGGGATTGAACTCAGGGGAGTTCTACCTTCGAGCTATACTCCCAGCCCTATTTTTTATTCTTTATTTTGAAACAGGGTCTCACTAAGTTTCAGAGTGCCTCACTAGGAAGCTGAGGCTGGCCGCAAACCCGGATCCTCTGGTCTCAGCCTCCCAAATGCTGGGATTACACGCGTGTGCCACCACGCCCGGCTGCATGTTGGATTTTCTGCATTCCTTGAAGGAAGGCTGGGCTGTGCCTGGCAGTGCATTTTTAGTGCCTTAGTGATCCTTGTTTTTAACCTCCCCTGGGGAGAACCTGGAAGCCTTTATTCTTGGGCACAGCCTCTCCAGGGTCTCTACTGAACATCCCAGGTGTTCAGCCATATCTTCTCACTCTGCCCGGAGGAAACTGGAATGGTCTCAGGTCCTGCATCAGCGCTGAGAATTTTCTTGCCACTTCTCAGAAATCCTTCTTTTCTCAGAAATTGCCCTTGTCAGCCTTGCAGGGGTTTTGTCCTACACATGTGAACCTTGGTTTTCAGTCAAAGACTCAAGGACACTCCCGTGTGGATTTCTGAGGCTCTTTCAGAGCCCATCTCTCTCCACACACTCTAGCGACTTTGTGGTCCCTGCAGCCAGGCTCCTGGGCCTTCGACTCAGTGATTTGTCACGTTCTGTTGGGCCCTTTATAAGCCGTGCTCTGGGGACCCCTCCAGACTGCTTGTCTGTCCCCAAGAAGGCTCAGCTCACCTGCCTCCCTTCCTCAGGGTCCACGTTCCTGCGATGTCTGTGGTCCAGTCTCTGGCATCTGTGGTCTTGCTGTGTCCAGCTGTCCAGTGTCTACTATGGGAGGGTGCTCCTGAACCCCTTGGTCAGAAGCAGAAGTACATCCAGACCTTTCTATTTTACCTTTACTTACTTGCTATAAAAATGATATGGCTTTCTTAATGTAGATTTTATATCCTGCAAACTTGCAAACTCTCTTATTAATTTTCATGATTTATCTAAGCAGTCTCCTGAGTGTATTATATATATTTAAAAACCTATAATAGTTGCAAGTAAAGATGGTGTTACTTGCTGTTTGCATATGCAGTATTTCTTTTTTCTTTTCTTATTTCTTTAGCTAGCGATTAGAATACATTTTTTGGCGGAGGTAATGATGGGGGCTTTCCCTCCCTTGTTCTTGATGTGAATACTCATGCCTCTAAAGGCTGGCTTAGGATTAGCATTGCTATCAGCCTGGAACGTTGCTCCCCCTCCCCAATTTAATGGGCATTTTCAAGTCATAATTGGCATTAAATTTGTGACCTCGCTACCTACATCTGTGGAGATTTCCCATTTCCATCTTTTTCTTATTCTCATAACATGCATACTACAATAACATCATTTTCTGCTTTTGAAACAGACCTGCATTGTTATTGTAGAACATGCATTGAGTCTGATTTGGCAAAGTTGTAACATTTTGTAAGATACTCATAAAGGACACTAGTCTACTTTTCCCTTCTCTTCTGTATCCTTAATCAGTTTTTGTAAAATGGCATATGCTAGATTCTTCCAAAGAGTTTGGAGGCTGCCCTTCTCTTTTTAGTCTCTTGAGTAGTTATTTGAGAGAGTTATATTTTGAAGGTATGGCAAAACGTGCCATAAACTCATTCAAACTTGCTATATTCTTCGGGAGGAATCTTTGTAGGATAAGTCAACTCGCGGTTTTCCGTGTGCCTTGTCTTAATAAGCGTTCCTCTTTCTCTTGAGTTGGTGTTGATTAATCTGAAGAGCAGCAAGCAGTTGCCTCTGAAGCTCAGGTGGCCAAAGGCCCTGAGGTTTGCTGTGTGTGTGTGTGTGTGTGTGTGTGTGTGTGTGTGTGTGTATGGGGGTCTCCCTTCCCTGGACGGGGGGCTCACTGACATCTGTCTTCTTAGAACCGGCAGGATGAGGGCTCAGCAAATGACCAGGTGCCCTCTGCAGAGCTCCTGCCCTGCTGGCCTGTGTCCCCCAAGAGCCTTCTCTGATGTACCCCACATGCCTGGTGGGCTTGCTGCTGCTCCACTCGAGGTGTGACCAGAAGAAGCAGGTGCTTCATCAGACAAGAGGACAGGCCCGCCCCAGCATGCTCTCCCAGGTGGTGGGACGCGGGCCACGAGCCTTCCTTTCTGTTTGTTTGCTTTTCCTGAATTTTCCTTTGATTTGACAGTTTAAATTTAAATGTATGGAGGTCTTAAAATAAAGTTATATTTTCAAAAAAATTTTTTAATTTATTTTTAGGACACTGTGGAATATACCCAGAGCCCTGCGTGTGAATTGTGTTGTGTACAAATGTTACCATTCTACTAAGCTTTCAGATGTGTTGGCACTAAGTGACGGTTTTTCAACAGCTCATATCCTGCCATGAAGGGATCCATTTTCACTCCTCACCTCATGCTTGCGCTCTTTTCTCTTGTTTTAATGATCCCTGTTATTTTACAGGCTTTTTAATGAATTGGTGTGTTATTTTGTTGGTTCTTTATTGTTTCTTTCTCTTTCCTTTTATTAATATCTCCTTTTATATTTGTTATTTTCTTCTTGTTACTTTTTTAGGTTTGGGTGGTCTTTTTATCTTTTTCTAACTTGAAATGAAATAACTCATATGTCTAATATTCTGTTTTTAATAAATGCATTAAAGGTATAATTTAAACTCCAAGTACTAATTAACAATATTTTTAAAGTTTTGACATACATAGCATTTTCATGCTGTTCAGTTTTAGATACTCTGTAATTTTCATTGTGAATTCCTCTTTAATCTGTGAGTTATTAATAAATGCATTTTAAATATCTCCATATCTGGAAAGGCAAAGTATTGTCTACCAAATTATTATTATATTTATTTATTTTTGGTGGTAGTACAGGGGATTGAACACAGGGGCATTACATCTCCCCATCTCTTTTTTTACTTTTTGTTTTGAAAGAAGGTCTCACTAGGTTGCTAAGGGTCTTCCTGCATTGCTCCGGCTGTCCTCCAACCTGCAATCCTCCTGTCTCAGCCTCCCAAGTTCTGGGATTACAGACATGTACCACTACACCTGGTCACGTTCTCTTTTATTGTTGATTTTCAGTTTTATTGCTTTATGGATAACTCAGATGATCTGTATTTTACTGATTCTCTGAAATGCATTGAAAAATTTCCTTGTGATTTAATTCGTGATAACTTTTTATTGAAAAGAATGTCTATTATATATAATCTAAATATGTTAACTTTAAACTATTGAGAGAGATTTCAACACATCCATATTAGAAATTGACATATCAAGTATTCAGGACAAAAAATAATAACTAACAAAGTTGAAATGAACAGAATATATATGTGAAATCTCTCATTACCCTGAAAGTTTGAGACAACATTATTAAGGACATCCAAATGCATTATTTTTCTTGTTGGATTGTTCCTCTTAGTGATATATATTGTTTATCTTTATACCTACTAATGCTACTTACCTTAAATCCTACTTTGTCTATTGTTAATATTGTTATCCTAACTTTTGTCAGCATTTTTAAGGTATGCTATTGCTAATCTTTTTTATTTAAATTTCTGTATGCAGTTTTTTTTATTCTGTGTTTCTTATAAGCATTGATAGCTAGATTTTTAAATCTTATGTGATAATCTCTGCTTTTTAACTAGTGAGTCTAATCTGTCTTTATTTGTTGAGAATTTGATGTATTGAGAATTTGTTGAGAATTTGTTCCATCCGGTGGTGTAATTTCTACCTGTCTTTCTTTCTCTTTCCTTATTTGGCTCTTTTCTTTTTGTTACTGACTTAATGAAATTTTCTATATTCTTCCCTTTTCCCCTCTATTGAGAAGAATCCAGAGATTATATTTTTATTGATTTACTGGTTATCATTAAAGTTTTAACTCAACTACAAGGTGATTTTTTTTCCCTGACAAATTCTACCATAACTACTTTCTCTATTCTCCTCCAAATTGTGATTAAGAATTTTGTCATGCTTCTACCCATTGAAAAAACCTGCACTCCTATTATTATCCTTAAGACATTTTATTTTATCCTCTTTAAACACACACACACACACACACACACACACACACACACACAGGATGACTTTTACAATCAACAATCAATGGTACTTACTGCTATCGTTTATAATAATTTCTGAGCTCATTATCCCTTCCCACATTTTGCTCTATCATTCCTTGCCCCCCTTCTTCCTAGCAGAATGTATTAATGTTCTTGGCTAAATGCAACAGAAAACGCGATTAGCTAATTAAGTAGAAGGAGCTTATTTAAAAGGTACTGGGTAGTTTACAGGAACGCAAGGAGGCATGGAAAGAGGAATTGATCCTAAGTTTCCAGGAATAATGGCCGACACTTTCGCACAGACCCAGTCGGATGGCAGGACCGCAGGACGCCAGTCAGCCCCCAGTGCGGTGGTCCTGCCCCACGGCCGCTGGAGGCCAGGCGTGGGTGGTTTATGGTGACTCTTCCACAGAGATCTTCTTGAAGGAAGTTGCAGGGTGAGGAGTCAGGCTCCCTCCTCCAGGAGGAAGTGTGCATCAACTTTGGAAGTCTTCTGGGCAGATTTGAATCTGCTCCTTCTTTATTTAATTTACTCATTGATGTCTGCACAGATGCATGGGTATTTATTTTATACATTGATTTATAATCCACCTCTGCCTTCTTTATTTTGTTGCTCCGCTTGCTCTGGCCTTGGTC
>PVLC010046554.1:0-11397 GCA_004027655.1 Graphiurus murinus | reverse complement strand
CTCCTCCTCCTTCTCCTCCTCTTTTTCCTTCTCCTTCTCCTCTTCTTCCTTCCCTTCCTCCTCTTCCTCTTCCATAGCCATTCTCTGTGACCTCCGCAGGTCTGGGGGGCTTATCTGGTGGTGCCACCCATACATTGGTAACCATATCTGTCTCATTCCAAGGTTCTGCATGTATCGTCACAGTTACAACCGAGAAGGGAGTACCCATTTCACCTGCTAGGATGGTGACTCCCTGCCTTGCTGATACTTTGGCATGAGGAGTGGCAGATACCCAGGCAGTCATCAGAGCTTGTAAGTTACTGGGGCTTCTGCTGTGTCGCCTGGCAAAGTGTTTCCCCTTTAGGAAACAGAAGAGCAGGGAGGTGTAGGGGTGGGAGTCACAAGTTCCCCACCGGCATCATTTGAGACTAGCACTAAACAGGACCCCTCCTGCTTCTGCCTGTGATTCCTTGACCCATGCATTCTCCCTATGGGGACCTAGCACCATATAAAGGCCTTTGGTTCAACGTGTGTCCTGCACCTTCATGGCCTGTCTGCTTGTATCTGGCTTTTCCAGTAGGTTATTGTTTTAGTTGTCTTTCCTGTCACTGTAAGTGAGATATCTGACAAGAACAACTTAAGGAAGAAAGGTTTATTGGGGTTCACGTTTCAGAGGCTTCAGTCCATCTGGTCGGCTCTTGTGATACTGGAAGTGGAATCCAGGGTCCTTCTACCTCTAGGTTATACCCACAGCCCCATTTTATTTTTTTAATTTGGAAACAGGGTCTCACTAAGTTGCTTAGAGCCCCCTAAGTTACTGAGGCTGATTTCGAACCTGCGATCCTCTGGTCTCAGCCTCCCAAGTGCTGGGATTACAGGCATGTGCCACTACACCTGGCTTGAAGATCTCTTTTTGCTTGAAAGCAAGCAAGACATAAATTTACCAAGACAAAAAGTATCCTGCCCAGTCCGATACTAGGGAGAACGAAGGCCAACCACTGATGCTCCTGTTGGACCCTCATCTGGCCTTGAGATCCTAGAAGGAGGATTTCTATTAGCAAGCATTACTGCCTTTTTTTTTCCCCCCTAAACAGATCATTTAGAGCTTTCATTGTTTGCCAGTAGAGACTCAAGGTCCTTTTCCTTTGTCTTGTCTCATCTCTAAAAAGTTACTGTTGTTGTTGAAGATGCTGAATAAGCCAGCGCTCTAATCCGCTTCTAGTTTCTTTTCATTGAATTTCCTCGTGATGTGATAACATGGAGAAGGTCAATGTAGAATAACTGGGCAGACAGCACTTGGGGGTGGGGGCAGGGCTATCTCAGCCTCCCAGGAGGCCCCACTTTTCATTATAAATTTCAAGCATTCTGCAAAAATCAAAAATTATGAAAGAAGTCTTGTTTCTTGTTGTGATAGTCATCAGTTTCATTAGAATAAGGGCCTTGAATTACCATTTTCCAAGATGTTTTTGTCAAGAAATGAGAGCAGATGCCCAAGAAAGTCACTGACTCTGCAGAGGGCTTCTGGAAGCACAGAACTGGGCTTGGGGCTTCTTTTCTCTTTTGTTTTCGGAGTAAAGCAAAGACCATTGTCAAAACAATTTGGCAGCCGGGCGTGGTGTCACACATGGTTCAATCCCCAGTACCGCAAAAAAAAAAAAAAAAAAAAAACAATTTGGCAAACTTAAACATTTGTGAGAGTCACAAATCATTGTAAATATTACTTATATTATTTGTGCAAAGGTAATGCATTTTCAGTGTTAAAAAAAATCCATTACACGCACATTTTGGAACGTAGATTTTTTTTTTTTTTCTTTTTTTGTGGTACTGGGGATTGAACTCAGGGGCATTCTACCTCCAAGCTATACCCCCAGCCCTATTTTTTATTCTTTATTTTGAAACCGAGTCTCACTAAGTTGTGGAGGGCCTCACTAGGTAGCTGAGGCTGGCCGAGAACCTGGATCCTCCGGTCTCAGCCTCCCAAATGCTGGGATTACAAGCGTGTGCCACCACGCCTGGTGAAAGGTAGGTTTTTATGTGCATTCATCCAGAGAAGAGTTCAAAACTTTCTTTCAGATCTTCACATGGGATTCTGGCCGAAGGGGTTAAAATGATCAGAGAGCAAAAAGATCAATTGGCTATTGACAAGATTTTATTTCTTTCAATTTCAGAAGCTAGGAAGTCCATGATCAAGGTGTTGGTGGATTCAGTGTCTGATGAGGGTCCATTTCCTCAGAGATGGTGTCTTCTCACTGTAGCTTAACATGTAAAGGGACGAGGGACCTCCCTGGGGTCTCTGGGTGTTTTGTTTTGTTTTGGTGTGTGTGTGTGTGCCTGTGCATGAGTATGTATGTGTGCGTGCATGCATATGTGTATGTGTGTGTGTGTGCGTGTGTGTATGTGTGTGTGTGTGTGGTACTGGGGATTAAACCCAGGGGCGTTCTACCTCCAAAGTTACACCCCAGCACCCCCCCCCCCTTTGGAGGTACTAGGGAGGGAACCCAGGAGCATTCTATCTCTGAGTTACACCCTCAGTCCTATTTTATTTTTTATTTTGAAACAAGGTCTTACTTAGTCAAACATGTGCCACCATATCTGGCTTCCCCTCACCACTACTCTTTTTTTTTTTTTTTAAATAGGGCTTTGCTAAATTGCTGAAACTATTCTCCAACCTGTGATCCTCCCATCTCAGCCTCTAAGTACTGGGATTACAGGCATGCACAACCATGCCTGGCAGGGTCTCTTTTATAAAGGCACTGATTCCATTCATGAGGGTGGAACTCTTCTGACCTAATCACCTCCCAAGGCTGTACCTCTTAATATCATCACCTTGGCAATTAGGATTTCACATAGGAATTTTGGAGAGACATACATAAACATTCAATCCCTTGCAGTGTCCATTATAAAAAAAAAATCTCAAAGAAAGCCACCATTAACAAAGGCTTAGAAAAACATTTACCCAAATCATAAATCAATTCGATGCCCTCACGCACTAAAATCATATTTCTCTGTTTCAAGACTATCAGAGCTTGCTCAGCAAAAGAACACTTATTTCTTGTTCAACAAAACATCATACTGTATGCTCATAAACATGGAAATCTAGCCGGGCATGGTGGTGCATGCTTGTAATCCCAGCATTTGGGAGGCTGAGACCGGAGGATCCTGGTTTGTGGCCAGCCTCAGCTACTTAGTGAGACCCTCTGCAACTTAGTGAGACCCTGTTTCAAAATAAAAGAATAAAAAATAGGACTCGGGGCATAGCTCAGAGGTAGAATGCCTCTGAGTTCAATTCCCCAGTACTGAAAAAAAAAAAAAAAAAAAAAAAAAAAAAAAAAAAAAAAAAAAAAAAAAAAAAAAAAAAAAAAAAAAAAAAAAAAAAAAAAAAAAAAAAAAAAAAAAAAAAAAAAAAAAAAAAAAAAAAAAAAAAAAAAAAAAAAAAAAAAAAAAAAAAAAAAAAAAAAAAAAAAAAAAACCCAAACAACAACAACAACAAAAAAAAAACATGGAAATCTCTGGGAAACCAAGAGTAAAAGTCAACTTGTCTTTATCGCGTTCTACTGGAGTGTGAGGGGGCCTGCTCTTCCTTCCTGCACTGAGAATAAATTGAGCAGCAGACAGAAGAATCAGGCGCATGGGGATCAAAATATCAGCTTTGTTCCAGACAAGGCTGAATTGGACGGTATGGCTTGAGCTTTGTCCACAGGCTCCAGTACACGCCCCTGCCTCCACTGAAAGTGCCCACCAAAGTGTCATGCAAAGCTGGACCACTATTTTAGTCAGCTTGCCCATCACTATGACCAAGTACCTGACAAGAACAACTTAGAGGAGGAAAGGTTTATTGGAGCTTGGAGTTCCAGTCCACAGGGCCAACTCTGAAACAGAAATGGTGGCAGCAGCTGAGAGGTGTGCAGAGGAATGCTCTTTCACCTCATGGAGGACAGAAGCAAAAACGAGAGAAGGGGAACCCGGGACAATATGTAGTCGCCAAGACCACACCTCCAATGGCCCCTTCCCCACCACGTTACCCTACCTGTCCACATTACCATCCAATAAATCTATTCAAATGATTAACCCACTAATGGATGTATCTATGGAGGAGATTAGAACCCTCATGATTCAGTTCCATCACTGCTGAATGGTTTTGCCTTGCCAATACATGAGTTTTCCCAGGGGATATTCTGTACCTGAACCATAACAACCACTGGGTCTCCCTCTCAGGGTAGCTCAGTTACCTGGTGGATAATGTGTGCAACCTAAAGACAGAATTCTTTCTCTGAGAGGAAATGCACAGACACAGAAGAGGCTGTGCCCAATGTGCAAAATTCCTTTTCGTGAATTCACCAGGGAAGTCTCTTCACCTCCCAAGGGAAGAGCAAGTAAGGGGATACATCAAAGTGCCTAAAGGTTACCCCTCCGAAGATTTCCCCAAGCTGGGCATGGTGGCACACACCTGTAATCCAAGTACTTGGGCAGCTGAGACAGGAGGATCACAGGTTTGAGGCCAGCCTCAGCAATTTAGCAAGACCCTCAACAACTTAGTGAGACCCTGTTTCAAAGTAAAAAATAAAATGAGCTGAGGGTGTAGCTTGGAGGCAGAATTTTCCTGGGTCCAATTCTTATTACCAATAAATAAATAATTCCCCAGGAATAGAATGTCCTACTTTATTGGGGTAAAACAGAATGTGGAAGTTTATCAAAGTAGTCTCATTCTCAAATGACTCATGTCAAAAGCAATCTGCCAAGTGTTTCACATGCAAGATGACAGCTGTGTGGTCATCTGACTGCAGAGGTTCCATACAGAACCCACACAAAAGTCACGGGCATTTCCGGGCCCAAGGAGAGCAGTGTCAAGGGCCAGCTTGGATTGGACACCAACTTCATCAAAGGGGTGTCACAGACACATCACTGTCCAATGTCTGCATCATCTGTCCACTCTCAAACTGGTATCTGGGCAAAGATGTTCTAAAGCGAAGGAGTGTATGGAATGGCCTTCCTTGTGCAACCTATGAGCACCCAGGTTTTATTAGTCATTTAATTATCTGGCAAGGTGGACATCACTGCTTTCTTATGGGTGAGACTTTTTTTTTTATAATAATTGGTTCATTGTAATCATACATCTTTGTTAGGTACAAGCTGATAAAGATATATATGCAAGCCGGGTGTGGTGGCACACTCTTGTAATCCCAGCATTTGGGAGGCTGAGACCGGAGGATCCGGGTTCTCGGCCAGCCTCAGCTACCTAGTGAGGCACTCCGCAACTTAGTGAGACCCGGTTTCAAAATAAAGAGTAAAAAATAGGGCTGGGGGTGTAGCTCGAAGGTAGAACGCCTCTGAGTTCAATCCCCAGTACCGCAAAAAAAAAGATATATATGCACACATTTATCATTTAACCCCTTAAGACTCAGGGGCATCAAGTAACTTGCCCAAGACCATACAGTGCTGCTAAGGGGCTGGAGCCAGGATTGAATAAAAAAAAAAAAAAAAAAAAAAAAAACATGAAATAGGAGCCAGGCATGGTGGCGCATGCTTATAATCCCAGTACTTGGGAGACTGAGACAGAGGATCTGGGTTTGCGGCCAGATCCTAAGTAGCCTCAGCTACTTAGTGAGGCTCTCTGCAACTTAGTGAGATCCTGTTTCAAAATAAAGAATAAAAGCCGGGCGTGGTGGCGCACGCTTGTAATCCCAGCATTCGGGAGGCTGAGACCGGAGGATCCGGGTTCGCGGCCAGCCTCAGCTATCTAGTGAGGTACTCCGAAACTTAGTGAGACTCGGTTTCAAAATAAAGAATAAAAAAAAATAGGGCTGGGGGTATAGCTCGGAGGTAGAATGCCCCTGAGTTCAATCCCCAGTACCGCAAAAAAAAAAAAAAAAGAATAAAAAATAGGGCGGGGGGGGTGTAGTTCAGAGGAAGAATGCCTCTGGGTTCAATCCCTAGTACCTAAAAAAAAAAAAAAAACCACAAAACATGGGCTGTCTCTCAGTAGGAGAGGTTAAAAGATCTATAAAGAGAGAAGGTCTGTGTTGGAGAGCTATGCATATTCGAAGAGTTTGAAAGTTCTTTTTTTCCCTCCTGGCTCATTTAAGTGTCCAAAACAAGAAATGTTTCTCTCCTTCTGTGAAATCTTCAGGTGGTGTGGTGGTACATGCCTATAATCCCAGTACTTGAGAGACTGAGACAGGAAGATTACAGGTTCGAGGACAACCTCAGCAAGTAGAGAGACTTTCAGCAACCTTGCGAGACCCTGTTTCAAAACAAAACAAAACAAAAAAAAAGAGCTGGGGGAGTAGTTCAAAGGTAGAATGCCCCTAGGTTCAATCCCCAGTACCACACACATACACACAAAAAATCTTCAGAAAAAGGGTTCCTAACTGTCTGATAGTCTTGAGCTCCAGGGCGTAGTGAAAATTCCTATCTGTCAGTCATAGACTTCCACAACTTTTCTGTGGGGTAAGTTGCGCTTCACGGCAGCAAGTTCTTGAAGGGCCAGGAAGGATTCCGGAAGAAGTTCTGTCTAGCTGAAAGATGGCCAACGGGGGAGCTTGACAGTGGGCACCCCTGGATAGAATTCGGGTGTGGGCAGCTCTTTGGATTTCTTTCTTTATTTAAAAATGTATAAAGCCGGGCTTGGTGGCGCACGCTTGTAATCCCAGTACTTGGTAGGCTGAGACAGGAGGATCGCAGGTTTGCAGCCAGCCTCAGCTACTTAGTGAGGCCCTCCGCAACTTAGTGAGACCCTGTTTCAAAATAAAAATAAAAAATAGGACGAGGGTGCCACGACACCTTAATAGCTGGATCTTGAGCAAGGCTCAGTCCGCTGGAGTCCTGCAGGGCAGATGATTCCAAAAGAAGGAACGCGTGGCATATCCCACTTTGCATTATGTTATTCTGGGAATTTGGGGTGCTTTGGGTTTTGCTTTCACATTAATTATAAAGGAAAATTTCTTAGAAACACAAGATGGCTGGATGTATTATGATTCCTCAATATTAGCTGAAAAAAGCAGTGCCTCAGTGTGCCTCAACGATATTCATTAACCTTTTACAAACACCAGGAAATGGGCTTTGCAAGCTTAGTTACTAAACAGCATTATGTTCCATATCAGCAAAGGTTAGAAACAAAATAAATAAGCTAAGAGACTTAAGTCTACTATTTTATCTATGAGTAAAGAAAACTTTAAGACAGATCGTTTACCCCTCTCTGGAACCTCCCCCTTGTCTCCACCACACATTAACTAACGCTAGCGGCCTGGGGAAAAGATAAAAAAAACACTGCTTACAGGAACTAAGCAAATAGTGAAGATTTAAACTAATGAATAGAGACTCTTCTTCGTCGTTAACCTTTAACACTGCTTTGTACTAAAAGAATTTTTATATATGTATTGTATTCTGTAACCTTTACTGTTTTCTTAATACCATGGAAAATGGCTTTCCTAGTTAAAGATGTACCCACTCGACCTTAGGAAAAACAAGTCTGTAAAAACTGTTCTATATGCCTCATTGTAAAAGATAGTATAAAATACAACCACTAACATGGAATAAACATACACTTCAACACTGCATTGGTTATGAGTGTATCCTCACGACCTCGTCTCAATCCACACCTAACGAGGGACCTCCGACCCCGCTGCCTCGAGGGCTGGCTCCCGACACTAGGGGTGTATCCTGGAGGTAGAATGTCCTTGGGTTCAATCACTAGTACTGAAAAAAAAAAAAAGAGTAACATTCAAGTAGCTAATAGTATATTAATTTAGTAAAGATTTTATACATATATGTGTATATTTTTATTTAGGGGCCACTGGAGATTGAACCTAGGGACATTTTACCTCTGAGCTACACCCTCAATCCTTTTTTATTTTTTACTTTGAGGCAGGGTCTTGTTAAGTTGCTGAGGCTGTCCTCAAACCGGCAATCTTCCTGTCTCGGCCTCCCAAGTACTGGAATTACAGGCATGCATCACCACACCCAGCAAAGAGTTATAATTTTATAGCAAAAAGGAAGCATATGCATTGGGGAATTTTTGACTGAAACTATTCACACATTATCCTCTTTCATCTTCACAAGAACCTGCATAAGTAGACTATACTTCCTCTCTTTTTCTCTCCGTCTCGAATCTTTTTAGCCCATGAAGATTCTCAGGCAGCCGGGCAGGGTGGAACACGCTTGTAATCCCAGTACTTGGGAGGCTGAAACTGGAGGATCCAGGTTCTCGGCCAGCCTCAGCTACTTAGTGAGGCCCACCGCAACTTAGTGAGACCCTGTTTCAAATAAAGAATAAAAATCGGGCTGGGGGTATAGCTCGGAGGTAGAATGCCCCTGGATTCAGCCCCTAGTACCACCACCACCAAAAAAAAAAAAAAAAAAAAAAAAAAATTCTTAGGCTCAAAAAAGTTTAAGTAACCCACGCACACAAGTCTAAAACCACACTCTTGCCTGGCGTGGTGGCACACGCCTGTAATCCTGGTACTTGGGAGGCTGAGACAGAAGGATCACAGGTTCAAGGACAGCCTCAGCAAGTAGTGAGACTCTCATTCACCTAGAGAGATCTGTTTCAAGTATAAATAAGATAGGGCTGGGGGTGTAACTCAGAGGTAGAATGCCTCTTGGATGAATCCCCAGTACCACAAAAATAAATTAATTATTAATTAATACATAAATAAATAAATAAATAAATAAATAAATTGGGTTGGGCTGGGGGGTGTAGATTGGAGGTAGAATGTCCCTGGATTCAGCCCCTAGTACCACCAAAAAAAAAAAAAAAAAAGATTCAACCACCAGTCTAACACATAACTGTGCATTCAGTAACTAATACAGTTTTCCTCAAACCCTATTTCATTACAAGGAGCCATTCCCATGCATTGTCTTGTTAAGTATTCACAGGTGCCCTCTGACCCGGTCTTCATTATAATCCTTGTGTGGATGAGAAAGCTGAAGTTTAGAAAGGTTACTTCTTACTTACAGCCTGTAAGTAGCGGAGTTGGTGAAGAAGAATGTGCCTCAGATTACAGCGGGCCAGAGTCCTGGGCCGATTCAGACTGGGTGCTCAGATGACCTGCACTTGAATTCCAACTCCCAACTCCGCTATTTGAGTTGTGACATCCCAGATAGAATGAAGCTGGCTGCCCAATGACAGATAAGGGAGTTCATGTGTTTAGACCTTGAAAACCTAAATTGACAATGTGAGCCCAACATCACTATCTTTTTAAAGCCCTTTAGTTACAGTTACCTGGACAACAGCTCCAGTGTGCATTATTAAAGAGAACTAGACCCTTTGGCATCCACCCCTGACCAATGGCATCCACACCAGGAGAGTAACCGGGTGTTGCACCAGCCACGCCATAGCAGAGGCATAGCTAGACAACAATCAGTATATTTGTAAAGTCCAGATTTTTTGTTGTTGTTGTTTTGTTTTTTTGCAGTCCTGGGAATTGAACTCAGGGTCACTCTACCTCCGAGCTATACCCCCAGCCCTATTTTTTAGTCTTTATTTTGAAACAGGGTCTCACTAAGTTGCAGAGGGCCTCACTAGGTAGCTGAGGCTGGCCGCGAACCTGGATCCTCTAGTCTTAGCCTCCCAAATGCTGGGATTACAAGCGTGGGCCACCATGCCCGGCTTAAGTCCAGATGTTTGCACCAAATCTGTATTATCTTTTCCTCTCCCCCTCACTATTTGTTCTCTTCACACATCTCTTCCCTTAATCTGATTCATAATTCCACTTGGAAGCCCCTGTGCATCCTTGAGTAATTTTTTCTTTGCCAGAGCCTTAATTTCATCTTGTGAATATGGCATATTATGGGACTTGCCTGGGGAAGGCAGAGCGTGTGCATCGCTAAGCGGTGACTATAGTGTCAGCAATGTTCCCCCGGTAGACACGACCCTGGAATTCCCACCAACTAAATGGATGGTTTGGCTTACTTACTTAGCACTGATTGATGTGCACATACCACTGGCTCTTGCAGATGCCATTCTCTTTGTTTGAATGTTAGGGCTATCTCTTTGTTCTTTTCTCTCAATGTGTTCTTAGTAGCTAGCAATAATTTCTAGAATTCTTGCCTCGCTTAGTTATGCTAAAGGAATCCAGAAGAAAGGACATTTTTGTTTTAACTTGGGCTGGAATTGCAAACTGTGCTCCTGGAAGTCTGAACACGGTGGTGGGGGAAACATTACACAGAACTCAAAGCAGAGACCGGTATAGTAATGCACACCTGTAGTCCCAGTACTTGGGAGACTGAGACAGGAGGATCGCAGATTTGAGGCCAGCCTCAGGAACTTAGTGAGGCCCTCAGCAAGTTGGCAAGACCCTGTTTCAAAATAAAAAGATCTGGGGGTGTAGCTGAGAGGTGGAATGCCCTTGGGTTCGATCCCTAACCGCCCCCCCCCAAAAAAAAAGAAAGAAAAGAAAAGAAATTCTCTACATTGTCGAGTTTGGTCTTAAACCTGTGGTCCTCTTCTCTCAGCCTCTCAAATACTGGAATGACATGAGTACTTATTTGGTGTTATTTTATTTAATATACTGGAGACTGAACCCAGGAGAACTCTACTACTAAGCCTTTTTTATTTTTTATTCTGATTCAGGGTCTTGCTAAGTTACCATACGATCACCTGAGATCCTCCTGTTTATGCCTCACAAGTAGCTGAGATTACAGATGTGGGCCACCATGCCCAGGTGGAATACAGAATTTTTTTGTTTTGTTTTATTTTTTGTTAGGTTCTGGGGATTGAACCCAGGGGCATTCTACCTCCGAGCTACACTCCCAGTCCTATTTTTTTTTTATTCTTTATTTTGAAACAGGGTCTCACTAAACTGCGGAGGGCCTCACTAAGTAGCTGAGGCCGCAAACCTGCGATCCTCCTGTCTCAGCCTCCCAAGTACTGGGATTACAAGCATGTGTCACCACACCCGGCTAGAATTTTAAAGCAAGTACACTAGTGAAAATTTAATGTTATATTAAAAGTAGAAAAGTTAAATAATAATAATAATAATAATAATAATAATAATAATAATGCGTAGCATTACTCAGTGCTTATGGGAAAGGTACAAGGTAGTTTGGGGGCAGTATCTCTTCTTTTCAAGATGAACTGAAAAAGTTTCTGGTATCTATTTGGCAAGTTGTTGAAATGATGCATCATAAAAATCTCTTACTAATTTTTATCTCCAAACAAAATATTGCACAATCTACTTTTCTCAGCACTGAAGCCAGGCATGGTGGCTCACGCTTATAATCCCAGCATTGGGGAGGCTGAGACCGGAGGATCCGGGATCGCGGTCAACATCAGCTACCTAGTGAGGCACTCCGCAACTTAGTGAGACTCGGTTTCAAAATAAAGAATAAAAAAATAGGGTTGGGGGTATAGCTCGGAGGTAGAATGCCCCTGAGTTCAATCCCTAATACCACAAAAAAAAAAAAAAAAAAAAAAAAAAA
>PVLC010046553.1:0-11394 GCA_004027655.1 Graphiurus murinus | reverse complement strand
TTTTTTTTTTTTCAGTACTGGGGATGGAACCCAGGGGCATTCTACCTCTGAGCTACACCCCCAGCCCTATTTTTTATCCTTTATTTTGAAACAGGGTCTCACTAAGTTGCAGAGGGCCTCACTAGGTAGCTGAGGCTGGCCGAGAACCCGGATCCTCCGGTCTCAGCCTCCGAAATGCTGGGATTACAAGCATGCGCCACCACACCCGGCCTGTCCATTTTGTTTTTTATTTTGAAACAGTGTCTCGCCAAGTTGCTGAGGTTGATGCTTGGTACAATCTGGCTGAATCTTGAAGACATTGTTCTAAGTGAAGGAAACGAGACACAAAGGCTGATGTTCCCATTTCAAATGGAGTGTCCAGAACAGGCAAACCCCACAGAGACAAGTGAATGAGTGGATGTGGGAGGCTGGGGAAGAGGAGGGAACGGGAAATGGATGTCAATGGTTTTCTTTTTGAGGTAATGAAAATATTTGAAAACTGGATAGTGGGAATGGGCACATAATTGTGAATACGCTAAAACCAATGAGTTGTACACTTTAATAGGATGAACTTTAGGGTATGTAAATTAAAACTTAAAGCTGTTATAAAAACAAGTATCAGCCGGGCGTGGTGGCACACGCTTGTAATCCCAGCATTTGGGAGGCTGAGACCGGAGGATCCGGGTTCGTGGCCAGCCTCAGCTACCTAGTGAGGCACTCGGAAACTTAGCGAGACCCGGTTTCAAAATAAAGAATAAAATAGGGCTGGGGGTATAACTCGGAGGTAGAATGCCCCTGAGTTCAATCCCCAGTACCGAAAAAAATAAAAATAAAAATAAAAACAAGTATCTTCACGAGTTATTAAAATTAGGAAGTTGGCACATCCTGATAAAGTGCTCATATACTTTACGTGTTTTTTCAGATTCTGTCCCTTGCTCCGTTAATGTCCTTCACAGCAAAAGGACACTTGGGGTCCTGGGCTGCAGCCTGTCACCATGTCTCATCTCCTTTCAGCTGGAGCAGATTCTCAGCCTTTTTCTCCCCTGTGACCTTGTTGACCTTCTCCTTCCTTCCTTCAGCTTTTCCTTCCTGGTGCTGGGACTCTAACCCAGGACCTTGCACACGCTAGGCAAATACTCTACCACAGAGCTACACCTGCAGCCCCAGACCATTTCTAAGAGTAAATAATTTTATAAAATGCCCAAGTTGCCCAGGCTGGCCTCAGACTTGTGATCCTTCTGCCTCAATCTCCCCAGTTCCAGTTCCTGGGATTACAGGCGTGCACCAACCCACCTGGCTTCTTTTCTTTTTTGGTGCTGAGTATGAAGCTGTAGCATTCCACGCAACTGATGTCCCATGCCACGTGGGGTAGAGCGAAGTGGGCCAGCTGCTTGGTTACCGGGGACGAGCGAGAGGGAGAGTGTCACGGCCGGGCCCACCACCCTGGGGAGTCGGGGAAGCCCCCCAAAAAACAGCACCGAGCCGGGAGTCTAGTCAGCGGTCAGGAGGCGCTGCAGGAACTCAACTTTATTCGAACACACAATAGAATATATGGGCAGGTCAGGTAGGGAGGTGAAGCTGGGGGAGAAGCCAATGGGAGCAGATCTCATCACCAGTAGCTGCGGGGGAGGGAGGTAGGCCTTTCCTTGACCCACCCACCGGCTTCCCTAGGTCGGAGGGGTCAGATTTGACCAAGAAAGGTCAGAGCCTGTGAGTGCCGAATGCCACATAACATGAGAGGTCCCTACATGAAACCAGAGTCTCACACATGCTAAGCAGGTGCTCTGCTACTAAGCAGTGCCCTCAGCCCCTGACTATGTCTAAAAGTAAACTATTTTATACAGTGTCTCTTAGTTTGGGTTGGATTGGTGATCCCTTAGATTTAGATTCAGATTATAGGTGTTTGCAAAGAATACCCAGACCTGAAATGTGCCTTCTTTGTGCATCCTGTCAGAAGACATCTGGTGCTGGCTTGTCCTGTGGCCAGCAACATTAACAGCCATCACTTGGGTGAGGTGGCGTCTGCTTCTCCACTGCCACGGTCCGTACTTCCTTTTAAAGTCAGTAAGTATCTTGTGGGGAAATATTTTGGCTATGTTAGCATCTTCTTACTCCTCAAACTGCCATCTGTTAATTTTAACATTCACTGGTGGTGATGATTCTGATGATGATGAGTGTGTATTGAGATTGGACCCAGGGATGAAAAAGGGCTGGGAGGTGTAGCTCTACTTCTGAGCTATACCCTGGCCCTTTCTATGTTTTAATTTCGAAACAAGGTCTCCTTGAGTTTCTCAGGCTGGCCTAGAATTTGCAATCCTCCTGTCTCAGCCTTCCAGTACCTGAGATTACAGGTATGCATCATGAGTTGAAAAATCTCTAAATCCCACCCCCAAATCCCTAAACTAATTTGAAGCTATATTTCTGATTTAAAGAGATCAGAGAGCTCTTTGTTCTGAAGTCCCCGTGAGAACAGTGCGATCAGCCAGGCTTGGTTTTTCCTGTTTGTAGAAAAGAAAAGCACATCTTGCGCTGCTCACGGGCTTAGACATCTAGCCAGTTATTCTGGAAACTACCCTCTGTCTTCTTCGCCTTGGCAGGACCTATTGATGGTTTTTAAAAATAGTAAGAGCAGTGAGGTATCTCTCTAGACCTCACAGAAGTTGGGAGAGACCTGAACTATTTTCTTTTCTTTTTAGGTGTTGGAGATTGAATGCAGAGGTATTCTAACTCAGAACTACCCCCTGCCCCAGCTCTTTTTATTTAGAACAGGGTCTCACTAAGTTGCTGAGGGTTTCTCTAAGTTGCTGAAGTTCTCACTAAGTGGCTGAGGCTGGCCTCAAGTCTGCAGTCTTCCTGTCTCAGCCTCCCAAGTACTAGGATTACAGACCCAAGCCACCAGCCCAGCTGGTGGTTCCAAATACAATACAAATAGCGAAGATGGGTTATGTATGGTTCTAAAAAAGGCATAGTGGTAGCCTGTGGGGCTGTCGAGTTAGGCTCTGATGAGATCAGTCGGGTGGGTCCCAGAGCTCCCTGAGGTGACCGCATTGCACCTTTGACAGGTGTGGGCACTTGTTCAAACTCAGAGGAGGGTGTGCTTGGGACTCGAGCATGGCACTACTTTGGGGACTTTGCCCTAAGTCCCCATCAATCCATCTGGTTAAAGTGGTGGGCTGAAGTGTGTAGGGGCTGGGGTGCTGATGCCGGCAACTTAGTTTGAAATGCATCAAAAACCACAATGAAATAGTTGGGCACAGTAATCCCAGTACTTGAGGGGCTGAGATTAGGGGGATCATAGGTTTGAAGACAGGGTGCGGTAACTTAGCAAGACCCTGTTTCAAAATAAAAATAAGAGGGCCTGGGGCTGTAGCTCAGAGGCAGAGCATCCCTGGGTTCAATCTCTAGTACTATGGGGGGAGGGGTAAATTGATAGGTGGACAGGAGAGAGATCTGCAATAAGGCCAGTGTAGCAAAATTTTAATTTTCCAGTGTACATGGTGGTACCATGGGAATTCAGTGCAAATCCTGTCAATGTTCCTGCATGTTTGAACTTTTAAATAGTAAAATTTGAGAGAAATAGCCAGGTGTGGTTGTGCACGCTTGTAATCCCAGTACTTGGGAGGCTGAGACCGGAGGATCTGGGTTCTCGTACAGCCTCAGCTACTTAGTGAGGCCCTCTGCAACTTAGTGAGACCTGGTTTCAAAATAAAGAATAAGAAATAGGGCTGAAGGTGTAGCTTGGAGGTAGAATGCCCCTGGGTTCAATCCCCAGTACCCCCCAAAAAAAAAATTTGAGGGAAAACGGATAATTAGGATGTCACATTTTATTTTATTTTATTTTATTTTTGCAGTACTGGGGATTGAACTCAGGGGCGTTCTACCTCTGAGCTATACCCCCAGCCCTATTTTTTATTCTTTATTTTGAAACCAGGTCTCACTAAGTTGCCGAGTGCCTCACTGGGTAGCTGAGACTGGCCTTGAACCCAGATCCTCTGGTCTCAGCCTCCCAAATGCTGGGATTACAAGTGTGCGCCACCATGCCCGGCTAGGAAGTCTCATTTTAGTTGCTTTCATTTAACAAACAAATAGATGCCTTTAATCCGTCAAAATCCAGTGTGGCAACATTTGCACCCACAAATGACTGTATAATTTATTGAAAATATTAACCGATAGCATCAACAGCGTGGCCTAGTCATGGGACACAAGTTTAACATCGTGCAAAGGACTTTTCAATTTTAAAGTCTTCATAGTGTGATTCAGAATTACACCATGTTTTGTACAGACTTTTACAAACTTTGGAAAGCTCTGCAAAGTCTGAATTTGCTGAGGCCAGGATAACATGACCTTTGTCCCCCCATAAGCTCTGTGTGACATTCGCTATAAACAGGCTCCCGCCCACCCCCTTTCACAGAGGAAGAGGTAACAGGACGGTCTGTGCAGGGGAAGCCTTGCCTCTCACCCAGAGGCCCGTGGCTCCTCTCTGTGAGTGAAAACAACAAAGCTTTAACATTTACTAAGCCGGGGTGATAGGTCCTTCCCATCTCTTCCTATTCATGGCTTCAAATTAATAATTAGTTGCTTGAAAAATGTGCCAATCTGTCTCCCGGAGGGGAAGGACCATGAGCCAAGCCAATTAGCATCTCTGTTCTGGCTGCCTTGGGACTTCAACGTAGTCACACGGCCCATTTAAGGTCCCTGTCTTTGCTACCTCCGAAGAGGAAGGCCGGGTTGTCGCTGAGGGGAAGGCCCTGGGGACCCATCTGCTGAAGATGCTCGGCGGGCTGGCTGGCCCGGGGCGGGGGCCACGGCGGCCTTTGTCAAGCCCACATGCCCGCCCTATTCTTCTCCTGCAGGTAGCAGCTGGCTCCAGACAGCCCAGGCCTTAACCACCCGCCGAGGGAGTGGCTCCGACCCCAAATAGTTGCACACTTGAGCGGCTCTTTTGTCCGCCCAGAGGACGTTCCAACCGCCCCTACCAGTCGGCCTTTGCACGAGGGGGCGGGGCGGTCTGTCAGTGCAGCATATTGCAGAGGGGCGGCTTGTAAGGTGCCTCTGTGGAGGCCTGGGCCGGGGGGGGGGGGGGGGGGGGGGGGGGGGGGGGGGGGGGGGGGGGGGGGGGGGGGGGGGGGGGGGGGGGGGGGGGGAGCCTCGGGAGCAGAGTGGACCTGATGGTTTCATTAGGAAGATTCGAGGAAGCAGGAAACCAATATATTGGGGTTCCCAGGGGCACTTGAGAAATGACCTAGATTTATTCCATCAGGAACCTTGCACGCCTGACGATGTGGAATTTTCTGGTAAAGAAATTCCTCTTTCTTTCCAGAGCGGAGTACTCTAATGTTACATCACACCCCTGTTCACAACAGACAAATGCTGGAACCGACCCAGGTGTCCATCAACAGATGAGCGGATAAAGAGAACGTGGTGTATACACACCATGGAGTTTTCTTCAACCATAAAGAGCAAAATGATGCTGGGCGTGGTGGCGCACGCTTGTAATTCCAGCATTTGGGAGGCTGAGACCGGAGGATCCAGGTTCGAGGCCAGCCTCAGCTACCTAGTGAGGCACTCCGCAACTTAGTGAGACCTGGTTTCAAAATAAAGAATAAAAAAAAAAAATAGGGCTGGGGGTATAGCTCGGAGGTAGAATGCCCCTGAGTTCAATCCCCAGTTCCGCAAAAAAAAAAAAAAAAAAAAAAAAAAAAAAAAGAGCAAAATGATGTCTTTTGTAGGAAAAGGGATAGCACTTGAGAACTTATGCTAAGTGCAATCAGCCAGTCTCAGAAAGTCAAGGGTCATATGTTTTCTGTCACAGGTGGAGAGCTAGAGAGAAAGTAGGAAAGAAAATGGGCTTCAGAGCCGGGCATGGTGGTGCACGCTTGTAATCCCAGCATTTGGGAGGCTGAGACCGGAGGATCCGGGTTCGAGGCCAGCCTCAGCTACCTAGTGAAGCACTCCGCAACTTAGTGAGACCCTGTTTCAAAATAAAGAATTAAAAAAAAAAAAAAAAAATAGCCGGGCGTGGTGGCGCACTCTTGTAATCCCAGCATTCGGGAGGCGGAGACCGGAGGATCCGGGTTCGCGGCCAGCCTCAGCTACCTAGTGAGGCACTCCGCAACTTAGTGAGACTCGGTTTCAAAATAAAGAATAAAAAATAGGGCTGGGGGTATAGCTCGGAGGTAGAATGCCCCTGAGTTCAATCCCCAGTACTGCCAAAAAAAAGGGCTTCAGATAAAAGAAGAGAGAGAGAGATCAATCGAGTAGTGGGTGGGGGTGTGGTGGGGAGGGGGAGGAAGAAGAAGGGGCAGAGGGGTTTCAGAAGGAAATAGTTCAAATAATGTTATACTCACATATGAAGTCATCACTACCAGTGTCACTACACCAACATGTCCGGGCAGGAGGGAGGGAGCCAGGTAGGATGTGGCGGGACGCTCACCAGGTGCTGTGTGCACGTACACATGTGTCGCGGTGACTCTCTCAAGCTGTATAATTACAACGCACCAATAAAAGTATATAAAAAAGAAAAGAAATTCCATCTTCCTGCATCCAACAGTGGTTGCTGGGAGAAATCCTTTGAGTCATTTTGATTTAAAAATCTTAGCCGGGCATCATGGTGCACCCTAATCCCTGTACTTGGGAGGCTGAGACAGGAGGACTGCAGATTCCAGGTTAGCTTCAGCAAGTAATGAGACCCTGTTTCAAAATAAGAAATAAAATTGGGCTGTAGCCGGGTGTAATGGTGCATGCCTGTGATCCCAGTACTGGGGAGGCTGGGACAGGAGGATCACAAGTTCAAGGCTAGACTAGGCACTTAGGTAGACCCTTCACAACTTAGACTTTATTTTAGAATAAAAAATAGAAAGGGATGGGGGTGTAGCTCAGAGGTTAAGTCCATCCCTGGTATCCCCCCCCACACACACACACATCCAAAGTCTGCCCCTCCTTTGTCGGGTGGCCCCCGAGGACAGCTGGCTTTCCATCTAAGAGGCTGCGGTGACTAGTGGTGCCCGTGGCAGTAGCGATGAGTGTGAGCAGTCCTTGGACCTGGCCTCGTGCTGTCTCACTGCAGCCCTGGCAGGCAATGTTACCCCTGTGCTAGAGACGAGGAAACTGAGGCAGGGCTGAGGACCCTGTCCCAGGCTGCTGTTGGGCCGGCCACTTGGGATATATATTCAAGGTGAGGCCCAGGGAGGGGGCAGCCTGGCCAGACGTCCAGGACCAGCCATCGAGATGCTCTGGGAATATCCCCCTTGCACCTCGTCCAGGTGACACGGGACAGAGGCTCAGGCCCTGCCCTTGGGGACTCCAACCTCTCTGGCCACCTTCATCCCCCAAGGGGACACTAAGCGGCAGACCCACATCCAAGCAGTTCTCACAAGGCGTTAACTGTTGGGTTTTAATCTTACCTTTCTTCTAGTTTGGCTTTCATTTCTGAGATTTTCTTTCATTTTGAATTTTTCCTGAGCCAGTTCTTTCTGGTTTCTCTACTTTCTCTCTTCTCGCTCCACACGGGTGCAGCCTGATCACGGGGCTGGGCCACAGTGGTGGTCCCCTCGCCCGTGCTTGAGGGTCTTGTGAGGAAACTTTGTCATCTTGTTTTGCTGTGAATTTGTCCATGTGTCTTGGTTTTGTATCTAATTGCCATGTTATTTTTGTGCAGGATTCAAAGAGATTCAAAACCCATGTCTCCCCAGATTCCTGATAAGCCAGTCCTCATGGGGTTGCTGACCCCAGGAACATATCCTGAAAGCAGGCACGTGCTAGGACAGCTGCAGTTACAAGAAGTGATTATGAGTCGTAAGAACACAACCTCAGCTCCCTCCCAGAGCAGCTCAAGTGACTGTGATTACTTTCCTGTGGCAGATCTGACAAAAGTGTCCGACTGTGTGACTACCTTGCGAGGATCCCTGCGAAGACCTTGGAAAGGGCAGGTGTCTACCATGTTGGTTGACATCTAGTGAGTTGAGGTATACCTGTAAGATGAAATAGTATACAGCTCTGGAAAATAGTGTTTTTGACTTTAAAATAACCTTTTAATAATAATGAATGTGCATAGTAGAAAAATTAAAATACAGATAATAAAAATACAGAAAATAAAATAGCAATATTCTTACCATCCAGAGGTCATCACTTACACCTTAGCATATATCCTTTCAGATTTTGAAAAAAAATTTTTTTTGTAGTACCGGAATTGAATCCAGGGGTATTCTACCTCTGAGTCACACCCCCAGCCTCATTTTATTTTATTTTATTTTATTTTGGGGTGTACTGGGGATGGAACCCATGTACATTCTACCCCCGAGCTACACCCCCAGCCCTGTTTTTTATTCTTTATTTTGAAACAAGGTTTCACTAAGTTGCAGAAAGCCTAAGTGGCTGAGGTTGGCCTTCAACTTGTGATCTTCCTGTCTCAGCCTCCCAAGTACTGGGGTTAGAAGGATGCACCACTGCACTTGGCTGAATCTGAAGTACTTTAATTATATTTAAAAATCAAGCAAGAGCCGGGCGTGGTGATGCACGCTTGTAATCCCAGCATTTGGGAGGCTGAGACTGGAGGATCCGGGTTCGTGGCCAACTTCAGCTCCTTAGTGAGGCCCTCTGCAACTTAGTGAGACCCTGTTTCAAAATAAAGAATAAAAAACAGGGCTGGGGCTATAACTTGGAGGTAGAATGCCCCCGGGTTCCATCCCCAGTACTGCAATAAATAAATAAATAACAGGCAAATTGTACCTACAATATGACATTGAGTTGTAAAATTATGTATGAACTGAAAATCCTCAAATGCAATCTGTCAAAAATATTAACAGGACTTATTTTTATTCTTTATTTTGAAACAGGGTCTCACTAAGCTGTGGAGTGCCTCACTAGGTAGCTGAGGCTAGGCGTGAACCCGGATCCTCTGGTCTCAGCCTCCCGAATGCTGGGATTACAAGCGTGTGCCACTATGCCCGGCCGTGAATGTTTTTTATTTTCTTATTTCCTATATTTTCCACAATAGGCACAGAAAATTTTATAATCATACAAAGTGAATCACTTTTGAAAGGAATTATAGTTACTTCGAAAGCAAGATGCAACTGCAGGCGCCACACAATTGGATCAGCAGCTTACAGGTGTCTAGTGATTATGTGACTGCACTGTATTGCTTTGTTATGTTGCATTTGTGTCTAGTGATTATGTGCCTGCACTGTATTGCTTTGTTATGTTGCATTTGTGTCTGGTGATTATGTGCCTGCACTGTATTGCTTTGTTGTGTTGTATTTGTGTCTGGTGATTATGTGACTGCACTGTATTGCTTTGTTGTGTTGCATTTGTGTCTGGTGATTATGTGACTGCACTGTATTGCTTTGTTGTGTTGCATTTGTGTCTGGTGATTATGTGGCTGCACTGTATTGCTTTGTTATGTTGCACTTGTGTCTGGTGATTATGTGGCTCTATTGTATCATTTTGTTATTTTGCATTTGTATCTGATGATTATGTGGCTGCATTGTGTCATTTTGGGTTCTCCCCTCCCAATAAAAAAAAAATCAACTCAGATTGTGACTTTATCCCCTGACATTAGCACGTGGCCTTACAGGAGCACATAAATCACATGGTCATGAGGATTATGTCATCAGGAACAAATTTGAAATTCTCGAGGTACTTTGCTCCGGTAATCAGGACTTTATTTATCTCTCGGCTAAAAGAGGAGATTGGATTCTTTAACAATGATCAGAAAGTGCTTTTAGGAAGATTCCTTCCCTATTAAACAATTTCTTAAAGTCACAGTCGACAGTGTTGGTAGGTCGGTGCCCAGGGCAGCCTGCAGAGGGCTTAGTGGGGCAGGAAAGGGTGCCTCGGAATCCACAGAGGACGAGATTCCAACAAGGGACAGGGACGAGGGACAATGCTGACCGTGGAGTAGCCAGCGTTACTGATGATCTGTTGGCCAGGTCCCCTGCTCCGGCCCTGCAAGGAAGTTGGACTTACCCAAGCATGTGCCCTTTGGGGACAAGACTGCCACTGCTGGCCACCAGAGCATTCCCTAAACAATTTGAAATTAAGGTCTTAAATTAAAATCATATTCATGCACTTGATTCTATCTCACAGTTTGGTGTAAGTTTTGTTTTTGAGACATCAGAATGTGGTTGGGTTTTAGGATGTGAATTGCAAGGCTGGTCTTCCTGTGGGTTTCCAGGGAGCAGCCCCCTGGCCTCGCCTCCCCCCTTTTAAATAGTTATTGGTGTACTGTGATTATATATCACAGTGAGGTTCAAAGGGACACAAGCGTACAGGCACACGGCACTTGGTGAGTTTCCCTCTGCAGCCCTTGGTACTGACACCTTCATATGTGGACACACAGCATTGTTTGAACCTCTCTCTCCTCCCCTCGCTCCCTTGACCCCCTTCCACAGTTCTACTGCGCTCTCTCTCCTCATTAGCTAAAGTCCCTTCTCCTTCCTACTTTCTCTCTAGCTTCCACCTTTGAGAGAAAACATGCGACTCTTGACTTTCTGAGGCTGGCTGACCTCACTCAGCACGGTGCTGTCTGGTTCCATCCATTCCCCACAAGTGACGCGCTTGTGTTCTTCTTTACAGCGGAAGCCCCATTGTGCGTACACATCACGTTTTCTCCATCCGTTCATCCGTCGACTCACACCTAGGCTGTGAGATACCAGGACGCTCCCTGTGCTTGGCCATCGTGCTCATACCTGGTGGGACGCGATGGTAGACCTGCCATCCTCTTGTCGCCCTTGGGTGCTTCACAGACACAGCAAGGTGGCGGCGGCCATACTGTGTGGGACCAGTCACATGCCCTTCGAAAACAGGCAGAACCGCCAGGAGAGCAGGATTCTGGGCTGGCATGGGGCTTTTCTTTTTGGAGGACGGTGCTGGGAATTGAACCCAGGGTCTCACACACATCAGGAATAAGCTCTACCACCGAGCCACAACCCAGTGCCAATTTCCTGTTTCTTTCTTTTTATTTTTGTGTGTGTGGTACTAAGGATTGAACCCAGGGGGCACTCTACCATCAAGCCACACCCCCAGTCCTATTTTATTTTTTATTTTGAAACAGAGTCTCACTAACTGTGTGCTGGCCTCAAACCTGTGAAGCTCCTGCCTCAGCCTCCCTAATCCTGGGATTCTAGGCATGTGCCAGAGTGCCCAGCTCCAGTCTGCTATTTCTTGATCTGTGTGTAAGCACTTTGTAAAAATTCAATGAAGCCAGCCGGGTGTGGTGGCACACGCTTGTAACCCCAGCATTTGGGAGGCTGAGACCGGAGGATCCGGGTTCGAGGCCAGCCTCAGCTACCTAGTGAGGCACTCCGCAACTTAGTGAGACCCGGTTTCAAAATAAAGAATAAAAAATAGGGCTGGGGGTATAGCTCGGAGGTAGAATGCCCCTGAGTTCAGTCCCCAGTACCGCAAAAAAAAAAAAAA
>PVLC010046552.1:0-11395 GCA_004027655.1 Graphiurus murinus | reverse complement strand
GTACTGGGAATGGAACTCAGGGGCATTCTACCTCCGAGCTATACCCCCAGCCCTATTTTTTATTCTTTATTTTGAAACCGAGTCTCACTAAGTTGCGGAGTGCCTCACTAGGTAGCTGAGGCTGGCCGCGAACCCGGATCCTCCGGTCTCAGCCTCCCGAATGCTGGGATTACAAGCGTGCGCCACCACACCCGGCTTCCCTAGACCTATTTTTAATTTTTGTTTTGAAAGAGTCCACTAGGTTGATGAGAGTCTCACTATGTTTCTGAGGCTGTCCTCAAACCTACAATTCTCCTGCCTCAGTCTCCCAAGAACTGGAATATACAGGTGTGCACCATGATGCATTTTTCCATTGTAAGTATTGGTCATTTGTATATCTTCTTTGGAGAAGAGTCTATGCAAAACTTTTGTCCATTTTTTTTTTGGCGGTACTGGGGATTGAACTCAGGGGCTTTCTACCTCCGAGCTATACCCCCAGCCCTATTTTTTATTCTTTATTTTTGAAACCAAGTCTCACTAAGTTGCGGAGTGCCTCACTAGGTAGCTGAGGCTGGCCGCGAACCTGGATCCTCCGGTCTCAGCCTCCCGAATGCTGGGATTACAAGCATGCGCCACCACGCCCGGCTACTTTTGTCCATTTTTAAAAATTGAATTATGTCTTTTTATTGTTGAAGTGTAAGAATTCCTTTTTTTTTTTTTTTGCGGTACTGGGCATTGAACTCAGGGGCATTCTATCTCCGAGCTACACTCCCAGCCCTATTTTTTATTCTTTATTTTGAAACAGGGTCTCACTAAGTTGCGAAGTGCCTCACTAAGTAGCTGAGGCTGGTCGCGAACCCAGATCCTCTGGTTTCAGCCTCCCAAATGCTGGGATTACAAGCATGTGCCACCACGCCCGGCTTTGTAAGAATTCTTTATATGATTTCTATACAAGTTTGTTACCATATATCTGATTTGCAAATATTTTCCCCATTCTGTATGTTGTGTTTTCACTTTCTTGATAGTGTCCTTTGAAGCACAAAGTTTTAAATTTTTAAAAAATTAATTTATTTTTTCAGCACGGATTTTTTATACATTTCTTGAGTACAACAGGGTTACATAGACATTTATGACATATCAATCATTGTCAGATCACAAATAGCACCACTTCTTCGTTTTACACGTATAGCCCACATTCTTTTATTTTTTTATTTTTTATTTTTTTTTTTTTGCGGTACTGGGGATTGAACTCAGGGGCGTTCTACCTCTGAGCTATACCCCCAGCCCTATTTTTTTTATTCTTTATTTTGAAACCGAGTCTCACTAAGTTGCAGAGTGCCTCACTATGTAGCTGAGGCTGGCCTCGAACCCGGATCCTCCGGTCTCAGCCTCCCAAATGCTGGGATTACAAGCGTGCGCCACCACGCCCGGCCTAGCCCACATTCTTAACATAGCCTGGTAAAGCAAACTTTCTAGAGTCATAAAACCATACTCCTTTAGGGTCATATATTTACTTTCTAAGAAGTAGGAGAGTCTTTCATCTACGCATCCTAGGGGCAATCTCCAGACTTCGAGATGCCAATGTATCCATAGGAGAAGAGTCAGTATAATTGCTCATATATGCAGATAGCAACTGCCAGGGGGGAAAGAGCCCAGCTGGACTCCCACAAATCCCCCGTTTTTATTTTAAAATGCATGAAGGACTGTGCCTGTCTTAGGTCGTTTCCTACCAGATGCATAATCTTACCCATCATGGGGTCTCGGTGAGTCATTCAATGAGCCCTGTCTTAGGTTGATTTGCCCTGAGAAAATCGAACCCGTCATTGACTACCAGGCCCTGTGCGAGGCAGTGCTTGCATTTTTATTCCATGTAAATCTGCTTGTATACTAACATAGGCATTGATCACAAGGCGTACAACGAGTGGTAGAATGCATAAACCTAGAATGACTATTGCTGTTGCTACGATAACGCTTCCTAGCAAGGAGGTAAACGAGGGCCAGGCTTGAAGCCGATCTACAAATGTCTTAGCTGTTTCTGCCAGATTAATAGAAATGGGCTCCGCATTACGTAGATCCAAAATCTCTGGGTGTAACTTTAACAAATCTTTTTTTTTTTTTCATCTTTCCCTTATTTGGTACACTGTAATCACACAATTTTTGTTGGTTACAAGCTAGTATAGGTAAAGACATCCATGCACACGTTTCTCATTTAACCCTTCCCCAATTCCTGCCCCACTCCCTCCTCCTCCCTCCTTCTCAAGGTCAGTTTAGTGATTGACTTTGATGTGATCTTGAAAGTACATCATGCTCATTAGGGTGTCTCCCCTCCCCCCATCACCTTCCGTTAAGTCAAATTCTTTATTCACCTAAGGATTCTCCTTCATCTGGAGTCCCTCTTATGTCCCATTTTTGCCCTAGCTTCCACATATTAGGGAGAGCATTCGATTTTTAACTTTTTGTGACTGACTAATCTCACTTAACATAATGTTTTCCAGTCCCATCCATTTCCTTTCCTTTATGGCTGAGTAAAATTCCATTGTGTACATATCCCATAGTTTTGTAATCCATTCATCTGTTGATGGACATCTTGGCTGGTTCCATAGTTTGACAATTGTAAACTGTGCAGCTATAAACATAGATACACATGCGTTGGTCTGATAGTTTGGTTTCTGTTCTTTTGGGTAGATACTCAGTAGAGGTATTTCTGGATCATATGGTAGGATCATTCCCATTCGTCTGAGGATCCTCTATACTGTTTTCCAAAGTGGTTGCACTAATTTGCAATCCCACCAACAATGTATTAGGGTTCCTACTTCTCCACACCCTCGCCAGCATTTGTTGAGATTGTTTGTGTTCTTGATGGTTGCCATTCTGATTGGAGTTAGGTGAAATATCAAGGTAGTTTTGATTTGCATCTCTCTGATTGCTAATGATGTGGAACATTTCCTCATACATTTATTGGCCATTTGTATTTCTTCTTTTGTGAAGTGTCTATTTAGATCCTTTGCCCATTTTTTGATTGGGTTATTTGTTTTCTTAGCTGTGAGTTTCTTGAGTTCTCTGTATATCCTAGATATTATTCCTCTATCAGAAGAGTAGCTGGCAAAAGTTTTCTCCCACTCTCTGGGTTCTCTGTTGAGGTTCTTGATAGGTTCCTTTGCTGCACAGAAGCTCTTCAGTTTAATGCACTCCCATGTATTGATCTTCCTTTGAGTTGCTTGTGCTTTTCGGGTCTTGTTGAGAAAGTTTTTACCTGTGCCTATGTGTTGAAGTGTTGGGCCTATGTCCTCTTCAAGTAGCTGCAAAGTCTCTGGCCTGACTTCCAGGGCTTTGATCCACCTGGAATTGACTCTTGTGCAGGGTGAGAAAGTGGGGTTTATTTCCATTTTCCTGCATGTGGTTAGCCAGTTTGCCAACACCATTTGTTGAAGAGGCTATCTTTTTTCCAGTGTATGTTTTTGGCTCCTTTGTCAAAAATCAGTTGACTGTAAGCACGTGGGTCTGTTTCTGAATCTTCTCTTCTGCTCCATTGGTCTGTGTGTCTGTTTTTGTGCCAATACCATGCTGTTTTTATTACTGTGGCTTGGTAGTAAAGTTTGAAGTCAGGTATTGTGATACTTCCTGCATGGTTCTTATTACTAAGAACTACTTTGGCTATTCTGGGTTTTTTGTTGTTCTGAATGAATTTAAGGACTGATTTTTCTATGTCTGTGAGGAGTGACCTTGGTAATTTCATGGGTATTGCATTGAATATGTAGACTACTTTTGGGAGGATTGCCATTTTGATGACATTTATTCTGCCTATCCAAGAGCATGGTAGATTTTTCCATCTTCTAAGGTCTTCGTCAATTTCTTTTTTCAGCTTTTTGTAATTTTCCTTATAGAGGTCTTTTACCTCTTTGGTTAAGTTTATCCCTAAGTATTTTATTTTTCAGGGTGCTATTGTGAGTGGAATTGTTTTCTGGATTTCTTTTTCAGTGGATTTATGGTTGGTGTAGAGGAAAGCTTCTGATTTTTTAAGATTGATTTTGTATCCAGACACTTTGCTGAATTTGTTGATCAGTTCTATAAGTTTTTTGCCTGACTTTGTTGGGTCTTCTAGGTATAATATCATGTCTTCTGCAAAGAGGGATAGTTTTAGTTCTTCTTTCCCTATTTTTACCCCTTTGATTTCTTTCTCTTGCCTTATTGCTCTGGCTAGAGTCTCAAGTACTATGTTGAACAGAAGAGGTGATAATGGACATCCTTGTCTTGTTCCTGTTTTTAGTAGGAACTCTTGCAGTTTTTCTCCATTTAATATGATATTGGCTGTAGGCCTATTGTATATTGCCTCTATGATTTTGAGGTATGTTCCTTCTATTCCGATTCTCTGCAATACTTTTAGCATGAATGGGTGTTGGATCTTGGCAAATGCTTTTTCAGCATCAATTGAGATGATAATGTGATTTTTGTCTTTGAGTTTGTTTATGTGGTGAATTACATGGATTGTTTTTCGTATGTTGAACCAGCCTTGCATCCCTGGGATGAACTCGACTTGGTCATGGTGGATAATTTTCTTGATGTGGTTTTGAATACGCATTGCTAGTATTTTGTTTAGCAGTTTTGCATCTAGGTTCATCAGTGATATAGGCCTATAGTTTTCTTTTCTTGAGCTGTCTTTATTTGCCTTTGGTATTAATGTGATATTGGCTTCATAGAAAGTGTTTGGGAGGGTCCTGTTTCTTTCGATTTCACGGAATAGTTTGAGGAGTATTGGGATTAGTTCTTCTATAAATGTTTTATAAAATTCACTTGGAAAACCATCTGGCCCTGGGTTTTTGTTTGATGGTAAACTTTTTATTGCTGTTTTTATTTCTTTGATTTTTATTGGTTGATTTAAGTTTTCTATATCTTCTTGACTCAATTTAGGAGGGTTGTATGTATCTAAAAAATTGTCAATTTCTTCCAGGTTTTCCATTTTGTTGGAGTATAGTTTTTCAAAATAGTTTCTGATGATCCTCTGTATTTCCAAACTGTCGGTGGTAATATTGCCTTTTTCATCTCTTATTTTGGTAATTTGGGTTGATTGTCTCTTTCTTTTGGTTAGGTTGGCCAATGGTTTATCTATCTTGTTTATTTTTTCTAGAAACCAGCTTTTGGTTTTGTTGATTTTCTGTATTTTTTTTTATTCTCTATTTCATTAATTTCTGCTCTGATTTTCATGATTTCCTGTCTTCTACTGGCTTTGGGGTTGGACTGTTCTTGTTTTTCAAAGGCTTTGAACTGTGTCATTAGGTCATTTATTTGGTGATTTTCTTTTCTTCTTATATGGGCACTCAGTGCTATAAATTTTCCTCTTAGAACTGCCTTTAAGGTGTCCCAGAGGTTTTGATATGTTGTGTCTCTGTTTTCATTGGTTTCTAGGAATTTTTTAATTTCCCCCCTTACTTCTTCTATGACCCATTCTTCGTTCAGCAATGTGGTGTTCAGTCTCCATGTGTTTACGTGGTTACTCTGGGTCTTCTTAGAGTTTATTTCTAGTTTCACTCCATTGTGGTCTGAAAAGATGCAGGGAATTATGTTACATTTTTTGAATTTGCCAGTGCTCTCTTTGTGGCCCAGAATATGGTCTATTTTGGAGAAGGTTCCATGTGCAGCTGAGAAAAATGTGAATTCGGCTGTAGTTGGGTGAAATATTCTGTATGTGTCTAACAGATCCATTTGGTTTATGGTATTATTTAGGTCTGAAGCATCTTTACTGACCTTTTTTTTTTTTTTTCCGGTACTGGGGATTGAACTCAGGGGCATTCTACCTCCGAGCTACACCCCCAGCCCTATTTTTTATTCTTTTATTTTGAAACCGAGTCTCACTAAGTTGCGGAGTTCCTCACTAGGTAGCTGAGGCTGGTTGCGAACCCGGATCCTCCGATCTCAGCCTCCCGAATGCTGGGATTACAAGCGTGCGCCACCACGCCCGGCTGACCTTTTTTTTTTTGAAGATCGGTCTAGTGATGGGAAAGGGGTATTGAAGTCTCCTAGTGTTAGTGTATTGGGATCTATGTGTGATTTTATATCATGTAGAGTTTGTTTTATGAAAGTGGCTACACCTATGTTTGGGGCATAGATGTTGATAATTGTTATTTCCTCTTGCTGTATTGTACTTTTACTAGTAAAAAGTGACCTTCTTTGTCTCTTTTGATGAGCTTAGGCTTGAAATCTAATTTATCCGATATCAAAGTTGCTACTCCTGCTTGTCTTCGAGTTCCATTGGCATGAATTACCTTACTCCAGCCCTTCACCTTTAGTTTGTGAGAATCTTTGTATGTAAGGTGTGTTTCTTGCAGGCAGCATATAGATGGATTCTGGGTTTTGATCCATTTTGCCACCTTGTGCCTTTTTTGGGGGGGATTTGAGACCATTTATATTCAGTGTGAGTATTGAGAAATGATTTTTAATTCCTAATATTTTGGGTTTTGACTTCTGTTTGCAGTAGTGTTTATCCTTCTTTGCTTAGTTGTTTACTTCCTGGAAATTATTGTTTCTCTGGTTCTGACATTTATTTGTTAGTTCTTCTTTGTAGTTAATCTGTTTGAGTATTTTCTGTAGTGCTGGTTTGGAAGACATGAATGCTTTCAGTTTCTGTTTTTCATAGAAGGTTTTTTATATTACTGTCAATTTTGAGAGAGAGTTTTCCCGGGTAGGAGAATCTTGGCTGCAAGTTATTTTCTTTCAAAGTTTGGAATATGTTACTCCAGCCCCTCCTGGCTTTCATGGCTTGGTTTGGGAGGTCTGGAGTGATTCTAATTGGTTTGCCTCTAAATGTCACTTGGCCTTTTACTTTTGTTGCCTTTAGAATTCTTTCCTTAGCTTCTACATTAGTCATCTTGATTATTATGTGGCATGGTGAACCTCTTCTTTGGTCTTGTCTGAAGGGAGTTCTATATGTTTCCTGCACCTGTGTGTCAATTTCTCTTTCTATGTTTGGAAAATTTTCTGATATTACTTCTTTGAAAAGGTTGTTTATTCCATTAGTTTCAACTTCTAATCCCTCTTCTATACCTATTATTCTTAGGTTAGCTCTTTTAAAATTGGCCCAGATCTCATCGATGTCGGATTCATACTGTCGAATTTTTTTTCCTATATTATGTATAATGGATTCATTTTTGGAAAGGTCATCTTCTAGGAGTGATATTCTGTTTTCCATGTGGTCTAATCTATTGTTTATAGTTTGTATTGATGCCTTCACTTCTATTATTGCATCTTTCACATCCTTCACTTCCCTCAAGGCTTTGCTATGATTCCTGCTCAGGGTGTCAGATTCTTTGTTTATTTGTTCCTTTATTTCTTTCCAGCTCTCTCTGCATTCTTTCTGGAAGTTTTGTATCATTTCTATTATTAAAGACCTGAATTGATCTTCTGGTAAGCTCTGCCAACAGTGCCATTGAGTTCTGTTGTTGTGGGGTCATGTTGATTCATTCTTTCTTTGGTATTTCTCCTTCCCATGGTTTCCCTGTTCTTAAATTTATAACTTTGCTGCTCTTGCACGCTTTCTCTGAATTTATAGGTTTCTTATTTTTATTTTCTCTCTGTGAATGGTATCTTGTACCGAGTTGCAATTACTCTGGTATTTCTTCTGCCTGCTCTATTGGTGTCTTTGGTGGGTTTCAGGTATTGACTTCTAGGATCTAGCAAAAGCTAAAAAACAACCAATCCTCCGAACAAACATACATAAATCGAAGCAATGCAAAGGGAAAACAGAGTAAAAACGGAATAAAACAAACAAAAAACCCAGAAAACAAGAAACGTCAGCAAGAAGCAAAATAAAAATCCCTGCGAGTTTGTAAGAACAGACCTGATTTGGCCTCTGCAGATCTTTTGGGTAGATTTCTGCTGCTGTGAGCGGACAACAAAATGGCGGCTGCTACTGCAGCGCACACGCCACCTCCCCCGTTCTCCTTGGTCTGCTCCTTAGATTCTGACCAACTGCCCCTGATTTTTTACTCACTTTTACGCTGCTTTGCTTCTCCTTCCTTCCGTCGAGAAGCTGCTCCTGCGGCAGTTTTGATTCAAGCTCTGGAGTGCAGTTATCTCTACTTCGGCTCTGCGGGGAGAGGTGAGCTGGGATGGTCCTGCTCGGGCTTAAGCTGGTCGTACCATGCGTTCTGGTCTCTGTCGAAGGTGCCTTGAAATGCTGCCTGGCTAGGATAGGGAGTTCAGTAGTCGCTCACTCCTCCTCTGGTGGTGGGGAATGCAGAGGGTTGTTATATATTTCTTTGTCAGTAGACCCCACGCTGGGGGCTGGCTCAGCGGCGGCTGCTGCTCTGTGGCCGCGGAGACGGGCTTCTTTGCTCTCCATTGTCGGCCTTCCGGATTCTGCTCAGCTGTATTCCAGTTTTCACAGCGTTTTTCATCATTTTGTTGCTTTTTTCTTCTGTCAAGCTGCTTCCACGGCTGATTTGAATCGAGCTCACAGCTCCTCTTGAGACGTGTCTCACTCCATCACCATCTTCCTGGAAGTCTCCAAGTTTTAAATTTTGATGTGTTCCAATTTATCTGTTTTTCTTTTGTTTTGTGTGCTTTTGGTTTCATATCTAAGAAATTGTTTCCTAATACAAGTTCATGAAGATTTGTGCCTTTGTTTTTTTTGTAAGAATTTTATAGTTTCAGCTCTTACAGTTAGTTCTTTAATATAATTTGAGTTAATTTTTATCTATGGTCTAAGGTAAAGGGTCTATAGTCTTTCTTTTGCCTGTGGATATCCAATTGTCTCTGTTTTTTTTTTTTTTTTTTTTTTTTTTTTTTTTTTTTTTTTTTTTTTTTTTTTTTTTTTTTTTTTTTTTTTTTTCAGTACTGGGAATGGAACCTGGGGGCATTCTACTTCCGAGCTACAGCCCCAGCCCTATTTTTTTATTCTTTATTTTGAAACAGGGTCTCACTAAGTTACGGAGGGCCTCACTAAGTAGCTGAGGCTGGCCACAAACTCGGATCCTCCGGTCTCATCCTCCCAAGTACTGGAATTACAAGAGTTCGCTATCATGCCCGGCTCCCCAGCTCTTTTGAAATTTTATTTTGAGACAGAGTCTTGCTAAGTTGCTGGGCTGGCCTCAAATTTGTGAGCCTCCTGCCTCAACCCCAATTAACTGCTGGGATTGCAGGCTTGTCTCACTTTGCCTGGCTAAGTTTTATACTTCTTTTGTAACATTTGTTTAAAAATATGTTGTTCTTTCAATGGTATTGTAAATGAAATTGTTTTCCTAATTTATTTTTTTGTATTGTTCATTGGGAGCCTACTGGATTGTACTTTGGGTGTACACAATTGATCTTTCTATATTAATCTTGTATCCTAGCTGGGCGTGTTTGGCACATGCCTGTAATCCCAGTACTTGGGAGGCTGAGACAGTAGGATTGCAGGTTCAAAGCCAGCCTCAGCTACTTAGTGAGGTACTCTGCAACTTAGTGAGACCCTGTTTCAAAATAAAGAATAAAATAGGGCTGAGGGTGTAGCTCTGAGGTAGAGGGCTGCTAGGTTCAATCCTCAGTACTAATCGATTTTTAGTTCTAAATGAGTTTTAGTAGATTTAAACCTTTTTTTTTTTTTTTTTTTTTGCGGTACTGGGGATTGAACTCAGGGGCATTCTACCTCCGAGCTATACCCCCAGCCCTATTTTTTATTCTTATTTTGAAACAGGGTCTCACTAAGTTGTGGAGTGCCTCACTAGGTAGCTGAGGCTGGCCGTGAACCCGGATCCTCTGGTCTCAGCCTCCCAAATGCTGGGATTACAAGTGTGCGCCACCACACCCGGCTTTAAACTTTGTTTTAAAATAGAGTTCTCGATGGGGATATAGCTCAGTGGTAGAGTGCTTGCCTAGCATGCATGAGTCCCTGGGTTCAGTCCTCAGTTCTGTGAAAATAAATAATAAGTGACATAGTCCTATTCTTATGTGAATACTTTTTATAAAGTAGGTCGTTATTCTCTAATTTGCCTTTCTTGATTCTACCTCTGAGCTACACCCCCAGACCTATTTTATTTTTATTTTGAAATGAGGTCTTGCTAGGTTGATGAGAGTCTCACTAAGTTGCTGAGGCTGTCCTCAAACCTGTAATCCTCCTGTCTCAGCCCTCCAAGCACTAGGATTATAGGCATGTTCCACCACGCCTGGCTTGAATATAATTTTCTGATCAGTCTCGTCCCAAATCCTATGGTTTAGGTTAGTGATTCTCAGTTGAATGTGGAGAAGGGTGGTATTTTAGAGTCACAAAGGGGACCTTTTAAAATCACAGATGATCATTTTATACCCTATATTCATTGGTTTGGAATCACTACTCTTGTGAGTTCTGTGTTAGGGCAAAAACAGGATTGAGAAGCATTGGGTCAGGCCATGTTAGGCAAGTACATTATACTATTCTGTTGTGAATAGGGTGTTTTAGACAGAATTCTCAGTATTGTGATCTTAAACACTGACACACAAAACTTAGAGAAGGAAAGATTTATTGGGGCTTATGGCTTCAGAGGTTTCAATCCATAGGGCTGGCTTTGAGGCACAAATGGTGGTAGCAGAGGGACGCTGTTCTCACATCATGCAGGAGGGAAGTAGAAAAAGAGCAAGGGGAGGGAGTAGGAGACATATATAACCCCCAAGACTACACCCCCAGTGATCTACCTCCTTCAACCACACATTAATCCATCAATGGATTTATCCACTGATGAGATTAGAACCCTCATGATTCAATTATTTCACCTCTTAACATCTTTTTCTTTTTTTGCGGTACTGGGGATTGAACTCAGGGGCATTCTACCTTCGAGCTATACCCCAGCCCTATTTTTTATTCTTTATTTTGAAACAGGGTCTCACTAAGTTGCGGAGTGCCTCACTAGGTAGCCGAGGCTGGCCACGAACCTGGATCCTCCGGTCTCAGCCTCCCAAATGCTGGTATTATAATCGTGTGCCACCACGCCTGGCTACCTCTGAACATTTTTCAATGCCATTACATGGAGTTTTCCAGGGGGGCTGTGAAATTATTTGTAGTTCCTATTATTATCACAAATACTAATGGAAATATTGGTCTACAACAGACAGTTAAGGATCAAACTTAAATCAACTTCAGTTGTATTCTGCCAAGAAGATGATTGCCTGATCTTGGCTCTGAGTTTGGTGACAGTGACTTCATATCTGTAGTATCACTGAGATCAGGGGCTTCAGAGTAAGAGCTCAATGTCTGTATTATCTGCATTTGGATTTTGAGAGAGCTTTCTGTTGAATCTGATATCTTTTCCTTCTCAGGCCCCAACAGAACATCTGAGCACTAATGAGATGCCAGAGGGCACCAGCACTCCCAAAGAGATGCCACCTCCAGAGCCCCCGGAGCCACCACAAGATACAACTGAAGCCGAGAAGTAGCCTATCTATGGAAGAGACTTTTTTTTTTTTTTTTTTT